>CAUYQV010198874.1:0-25165 GCA_963574575.1 Galagoides demidoff
GGGGAGAGGATGGGTGGAGGGAGGGTCATTGGAGGGATCACCTCTCTGGTTTATCTTTCAAGGGTACAAGTGAATCTTTCTAAAAGTAGAATATAAATGTCTTAACACAATAACTAAGAAAATGATATAGAGGCTATGTTAACCAGTTTGATGAAAATATTTCAAATTGTATATGAAAACACCACACTGTACCCCATGATTGCATTAATGTACACAGTTCAAATTTAATAAAAAAAAGAAAATAAAAATACCAGTGATATAGTAGTAGAAACATATGGCTAAGACATTGATTAAACTTTTAGCTCTACTAAAAAAACAACTGGGGCTCAGAGACAGGGGGGGATTTGCCCCCAGTCATTCATGAGAAATCAACATTGGAGCTTGGTCCTCGGATCCCTGTGAATGTGGCCTTTTCCTTGGGACAGCAGGAGTGTCCTTATCACTGGGATGATATTAGCATAATGCTGGAACTCTGCAAGTGACAGAAACTGAGCTCAAACCAGCTTAAGCAAGAAAAGGAAATATATCAGTTCATTGATTCAGGCAGGATAGGTTGGGTTACACTGCAGTAACAAACAGCCCTCATCACAGCAGCTGAGAACAAAGTGTGCATTTCCTGCTGACAATACCCATCACAACTGAACTGGGAACTTCAGCCTGTATTTCCTTACTTGAGGGCTCAGGCTGAGAGTCACATTCTCAACTATCACTGGTCACTGTGGCAAGGAGGAAGCATCATGACTGTCAGAAAATGCTCTGTCCAGAAGCAAGCCTTGCCACTCCTGCTCACAACTCATCAGTCAGTCTATCACGTGGCCATGCTTGACCACAGGGGCCAGGAGGTACAGTTCTGCTTTGTGCCCAGAAGCCAAAAGCTGAAACTATTTAGTAGATGGTATAATGACTTCCATACTCATGGAAGTCCAAAGGAATGGATGTAGTTTCAGGCATGATTGGATCCAGGAACCTAAGCAACACACTGGGAATGTGTCTCTATCTTCTCATCTCTGCTTTCTCATGTGTTGGCTTCATCTCAGGCAAACTGTCCTTTCCTGTGCCCTCTCTACAGCTTGGCAAACCCAGCAGAAAGAGAGCATGGACCGGGTAGGATCACATGTCTGTCCCTAAACTTTACTGTTGCTGGGGGATGGAATGCTCTATTGGTCAGGCCTGGGTCATGAAGCTACTTTCAGAGCTGGGGTCAGCCACTGCCTGGGAAAAAGCGATAGGCACTCACAGGTGTTTGCTGTTTCTTACCCTTTTGATCTAGCTCTCTTCCAGGGGAGCAAGATGAGGAAGAGCTGAAATTGGCATCTGGAGAGCAGTAGGTTCTGATTCTGACCACTAATTCAGTGTGGTGGCCTCGGGCAGGTCACTATTTGTCCCACCTGTTAGATGGATCACCCTGCCCCCTCTGAGCCTGCAGGTGGCAGGAGTGGGCTGTGGCCTCCATGGTGGGGGGTTGCTATCAATCTTCCTTTTTCTTAAGAGGTTATTGCATGGACTCTGGGGGACAAGGAGCTGCCTTGCCCCTTGCTCCTTGTTCACACCTCCAGACCTTTGCCCAAACTCTTCTTTCTACCTGGAATAGCTGGTGCCCTTAACAACTGCCATTCATTTTTCAAAGTCCAACAAACACCACCTCCTCCCTGAAGCCCCCTGTTATGACCCTTCTAGGCTCCTGACAATAGTGTGCTGGGGCTGGCTCATAGGGACCAGCCAGGAGACCTGCCAGATGCATCTCTTCCCAACTCTGTTTAGAGTCCAGTTGGGAACTTGAAATTGGCCACAATGGAAGTATTTACTCCATGGAGATAAGCAAATGCTACAAATCAGGCTTATTGAGCGTCCTCTGTGTGCCAGGCTGGGGACAAAGCAGACAAAGCCGCTGGCCTTGCAGAGCTCATGCTCCCATGTCCATCTTTGCTCCGGCATCTGTTTGTCTTGGTCTACCCATCCAACCCTTTTTCCTCCAAGCCTTTTACAACCCTTCTCTGGGTCCTCTTGTCCATCCATCCTGCATCTCTCCAGGTGGGCCAGCTGTTTACACCTGTACTTTAGTTGTGTCCCCCTTCAAAGGTGGTAGTTTGAGGAGCCTTTTCTGCCCCTAAGCCCAGCCTCAATCAGTCCCAGTTGTCCCCTCCCCCACAACTCTGACTGCAGAAGAGCTGAGCCGACCAGCACCTGGAACCTGCTGCCCCCAAGAGGGTGTGAAAACCACAGCACACCTTGGCCCAAGAGTCTCTGGGGTACTAGGGGAGGATGGTGAGAGTTGCTCACCCGTGCAGGAGCTGCGGTTTCATTCTCATGCTCCCATCTTACATACCCTATGCCAAGTTCATTGTTCCACTATTAAAGTTGTCAGTGTTCTAGAACTTTCCAACCTCATGCCAGGCACCCCCAAGGACTCTCAAACATTCAGCCATCTCTCTGGACCACCCCATTTTATAGATGAGTCATGGAGAAGCTCACAGCAGGGCCGCCTTCTCACCCAGCTCTGCTGCCAGAGCAGGCTGTCTCCTTCAGGTACTGCCACTCAGCCTGGCCCCCGAGGAAGACGATGGGGCCCATATGGGCCTAGGTCAGGGGCGGGAGCATCCCCCCTTAGAGCTTCTGAGCTGAATCAGATTCTCTGCTGCTTTAACTCTGCTTGGTCTGGAAAAAGCCAAGCCACCTCAGAGAAAGGCAATCTTGGAAGGAAAACCATTCTCCCTGCCCATTTGTCCAGGCTGCCACTAGTGCCCCAGGGGAGGGTCGGTGGGCCTTATGCCACCCTGAAAGTACTTTGTGCTCAATAAATAAATAGCTTTTGGGTGCATGGAGGGAATTTTTTTTTTTTAATGTACATCAGAAGTCAGTGATGGGGGCTGTTTTTAAGGCACAAGACTGATTGATTTTAAGTCTGGAAACTCCCCCCCCCACCCCGAGTGTCCCCCTGCAGGGTGGGACAGCCCCACAGGTGACCAGGCTGTCACTCTTAGCTGGTTTTCTCACCCCCGCCTGCCTCCTGCCCAAGCCTTGCTCCTGGCCACAGGAGGAAGGAAGCTGATGTTTATTGAGGGTCTGGTCTGGGCTGCATAATATTTGTGGGTGACTTGCTGATTTCCCCAAGGGAGGCCGTGCCATCCCCCTTGTCCAGACAAGGAAACTCTGGCTCAGAGAGGGTAGGTGACTTACCCAGGAAGCACAGCCAGGAGGCATCAGAATTGAGATTCAGACCTACATCCTTTAGGCCACCAATTCCTTCCACCCCCAGGGCCACTATGGGCACACTCTTTCCCCTCCCACTTGCTGCTGAGACATGATAAGGAACAACGTGGACTTCCTGTTGCCCTGGGAGGCAGGACTTGGTGTCTGTCACAGGCTATCTCTGGTCCCAAGAGGCCTGGGCATGGCCCTGGAAGGGTGGGAGTCTGTCATCTGTGTGCCACGGGCACACTTGACACAAACATTCATGTTCAGGGACTGAGCACCACAGGCTCAGATACACGTGTGCAGGTGAACACATGGCACACCCCAGGTGTGCGCTGGTGTCCATGCACACATGCAGTGTGCACACGACATGCCAGTGCTCCCTGAGCCACATGCACGCACACACACATGAACACGCACACACACACACACACACACACACACACACACACGCTGTAAACATCAGGCTTAGATGCCCATCAGGCAGATGGAAGGTTGCAAGTTTCTTCACACCCACAGCTCAGGTGACCATGTCTCTGACTTGGGGTCCAGTAGCGTGGCCAGCCCTGTATAGCCAGTCAACCTCATTAGCAGGCCTGGGGCCCAGGTCCTGAAGGTGGGGGGCTCATGACCACCCACTGGCGGAGGTAGCTTCTGGGGGGTCCTTCATCCCTGGGGCTGGCAAAGTCACACTCCACAGGGCTGCCACAGTCAGAGCCCACAAAGCCACTGTCAAATGTGTCCATGTCCAGGCCAGCAGGGGGCGAGCTCGCCTCACTCTCCGAGACCTCTCCAGGCGGCCTGCCATCCCATGGTGGCCCCACAGCCCAGCCCTCTTCATCTGTATGGGGCAGCTTTAATCTGTCGAGGAAGCTGCCCAGGGGCCCTCCCAGGCCAGAGCCACCAGCCGAGACACAGCCACAGGAAAGGACTGTGGTCCCTGTGCCCAAAAGAGGGTCTTGTAGGCTGGGGCCAGGATCCAGTCCAGTGTCCAGGTCCAGAGCTGGGTAGCCGTCATCCCCACAGCTGCAGGGCCATGTGCACAGCCCCTCTGTGTCCGCCACAGTCACTGTGTCAATGGACACCAGGCCATAGGGCCGGTCCCTCTCCTCGCTACAGGCTGAGCCACCTGAGCTGCGGCCCATGGCAGGCACTGGGCCCCAGCAGCTGGGCTCAAGCACGCCGTCAGATTCCACCAGGTCTGCTGGTTCTGTCAGCTCGGCAGGCTCCGGCCCCTTCACTGGACTCTGTGGTGGATGGCAGTTATACACCTCCAGGGTCGAGGGTGTCCCTGAGCTCCAGAGCCCCAGCTCCAGGCTGGAGGCAGTGACGGGTGAGCCCACCCATTTCTGTGAGAAAGCAAAAGAAGGAGAATCCTGGGTCAGGACAGGGGTGAGGTGAGAGTATAAAGAGACAGACACAGAGACAAGACAAAGGGACAGTAATAAGGAAGGACAGAGAAACCGAGACAAAGACACAGAGAGAGAGAGAGAGAGAGAGTAGAACCACGATGTGCCCTGCCCAGTGGGACTCCCTGCCTCTGTCCTCTCCCCACTCTGGGCCTCAGTTTTCCTACCTGTAACAAGGAATTACTGCTGTCTCAGTAGCCTGCCCGCTGAGACAACCATGGTCCCATGGCCTGGGCAGGGGCCAAGATTCCCAAGTCTAGCAGGGCCTGAGGTCTGAGTGACAAAGCCCCCATCCTACCCCATCCTCTGCCCTACTTCCTTCTTGACATTTCTGGAAACCTAGCATCTCTCTGTTTACACATCCCACCAGACCAGACACTCAGCCGAGACAGAAACCTCCATCTCTTTAGTCCACGGCTATATCCTCAGTGCTTGGTGCACAGCGCGTGCTCAATAAATGAATAAGTGGAGTTAAGCAATGAGAAGTCTTTGGAAAAGGCTGTGCATTTTGCAGATGAAGGAAGAGGGTGGTGCTGGCTGAGGCAGTGACCCTTAAGCTCTGAGGAACCCCCTTCCCTCCTTTACCAGGAGTCCCACTCTTGATGCAAAAATTCCTATTTGATTGGTAAAGAAAATCCCTGAAAATGGGAATCTCTCAGTTTTGACCTGATCTTCCTCAGAAAATTCATCTCAGAACTATGATGTAAAGTCACTGATTTAAAGTCAGTTCTAATTTGTATGCCCTTGAGCCAGTTAATTACCTTCTCTGGGCCTCAGTTTCCTCATGTGCAAAATAGACCTACTAGTAGTACTCACCCACAGGGTTGTTATGTGGGTTAAATGCATTAATGTTTCTAAAGCTCCTAGCAGAGAGCCTGGTACATAGCAAGTGTCATATGAGCACTGGCAAAAATCTCAAAATAAATTTGACACTTGAGCTTCAGGGAAGAGGAAAGGGTAAGTCTCATGTGGGTTGGAGCCCAGGTTCCTTCCCTGCCCCACTCAAGTAGCCTTGCCTGGGTCTCCTCATGAGTAGTACCCTGGGGATGGTGGAGGATGAAAGGAGGGAGGGTGCCTAGCCCTGTTTCAGGTCCTTGTTGCCTGACTTGCAGGCTGGGCTGCAGCAGGTGGGGCTGCCCTTCCCCCTACCCACATCCTCTCTGCGGTGGCCCCTCCCACTCCTGCAGGAGGAGCTCTAGACTGGCACAGACAGCCCCACCGCAGGGGAGGTGGCAGCCTATCTGGGTTGGAGAGTTGTGCAGGCAGGGCCAGACCCTTGCTAGAATCCTCTCCACCCCAGAGCAAGGGCACCTAAAAAAGGACCTGGGGGCCAATTTGTGACTCAAGGGACCACTAGGCTGACCCCTAGTTTGGCTCCTTGGGCTGGGCTATCCTGCCTGATCTTGTTCAAGTCCTTTTTTTTTTAGGACAGAATCTCTGGGCTGTCACTTGGGCTACTGTACAGGGGCATCATCATAGCTCACAGAAACCTCAAACTCCTGGGCTCAAGCAATCCTCCTGCTTCAACCTCCTGAGCAGCTGGAATTATAGGCAACCACCCCCATGCCTGACTGATTTTACTATTTTTAGTAGATATGAGGTCTCACTCTTGCTCAGGTTGGGCTCGAACTTCTGAGCTCAAGCGATCCTCCCTGCTTCATCTCCCAGAGTGCTAGGATCATGTGTCAGCCTGATCTTATTTAATTCTTATGCCAATTTTGCACCACTGGAGTTATAGCCTGCACTTTGCAGATGGGGAAACTGAGGCTTGGCTTGAGAACTGGGACCTTGTGCTGGGCCCTGCAGGGTGAGCTAGGGCTGTGGTAGGGCTCCTGAAGAGAAGGGGCTCAGAGGGGTTTTTGTCACACTTACCTTGAAGTTTCCTCTGTGGATCTCATCTAGGTCCTTGAAGAACTTCTCTGGGCTGGGCACCAGCCACACCTTCTCCCACAGCCTGAGCAGGCAGAGATGGGATGAGGCCCTGGGATGACAACACCCCAGGGCACCCTGGCCTCCCACTCTGCCTCCCCAGCTCAGCACCTCCCTTTCCCCCCAGTGCTCAGTTTGTAAAGGGGGAGCAGTGAGTTTCCCTCAGATTCCTGAAGACCCATTGAGGTTGAGGGCTGGGCTGCCTGTTGTGAGCTGGGCCAGCACTATACCACCTCTGAGCCTCAGCATCCTCGTGTACAGCCAGGAATAATGTGTGGTTATCACACAAGTCCCCCTACCCCACCAGTTGGTCTCTGTGTCCCTTGGGCCTCTTAGCTTCTAATTCACTGCACAAGATCACAGCTGAAGGCCCTATTTCAACTCCACCTCCTCTACTCCAGGACTGTGTGACCTTGGGCAAATTGCTTGACTGCTCTGTGCCTTGCTGTCTCCATTTGTAAAATAGGGGTAACTGTAGTGTATCCCAGGCACAGGGGTGCTGGGGGTGACATGAATGCCCCGCACAGTGCCCACCACACAATAACCTCAGTGAGTTGATTATTATCGTCATCACTGTCATTAATACCATGACAACAGGTGTGTTCCTCCACCCGAGGTAGGTTACAGAAGGTCTCTGGCCCAGGCTGACCACTTCCCTGCCTCCCAGTGCCCTGGCCTCACCTCCAGGACGGGTGGGTCTTCAGGCTCCAGACGATAAGGCTACAGACCACGACAAGTAGCAGGAGGAGTAGCAGGTGAGGGTCCCAGACCTCCTTTATGTCTGCACAGGAAGCATATAAAGGGTTAAATGGCACCAAATCTATGAGAGGCCACATGGAGCAGGTGTGGCGAGAAATGGGTCTGGGCTTGAGGAGAAGGGGTGGGAAGCCAGACAGAACCTTGAAGTAGTGATGGATCTGGGTGCAAATCCTGCTCTTGAACCCCACCCCTAGCAAGTAATGTCATCTCTCTGAGCCTCAGTTTCCTTATCTACCAAATGGGCAGAATGATTCCCACTTCAGAATTAGGAGGATCAAATGCCTGGCAGAAGCAGCAGCTGGCACCCAAGACAGGACCTGGTTAGTAGGGGCTCCAGAAATGTCAGATGGCTACATCTGGAAGTGAACAGCTGAATGGACACCTTCCAGCCATGCTGGGACAGCTCAGGGCAGAGGGTGACTGGACAAAGACAAGATTTGGTACCAGGAGTGGGGCGTCTACATCAGTCACACCTACCCTCCCTAGGGGTCTGAAAGATGACTGGGTCACTCCACTCGCTCCAGGTCCCTTGGTAGGAGGAGCCGGGCTGGGGCCCTGCCCGCACCTGCAGCTCATAGCTTGAGTCTTTCTGGAATTCCAAGGGGAGCAGGGAGACGCTTCGTGAGTCCACTGAGATCTGCTTTCTTTTTGGGCTCTGTCAGGACAGGGAAAAGGTACATAGAGTCAGGTTCAACCAGGCACCCCTGCCTCAGGCAGAGCCATCCCCTTTTAGGCCCCATCGAGGCTCAGACTCTTCCTTTCCCCTAAGAATCAGGCCACGCCTGAGCCCTGGATGCTCCAGCATGGGCAGCATAGACTTAGCACTGCCTCCCCTTGCCTGCAGTACAACCCTTTGTTCTATTTCTCTTTGATCCCAGCTTACCCACTCACTGTCCTGGCAGGGGAGCCTCCCTGCTGAGACTGGGGATGTCCCAGGAGAAGTAGTGGTCTGGGAGCATCCCAGACAGAGGATGCTTTTTTTTTTTTTGAGACAGAGTCGCATTATGTCAATTTGTCCCCCTCTGTAGAGTGCTGTGGTGTCACAGCTCATAGCAAGCTTAAACTCTTGGGCTTAAGCAATTCTCTTGCCTCAACCTCCCAAGTAGCTGGGACTATAGGCACCCACCACAATGCCCAACTATGCTTTTGTTGTAGTTGTCATTGTTTAGTAGGCCCACGTTGGGTTTGAACCTTCCATCCCTGGTGTATGTGGCTGGCACCCTTAACCACTGAGCTATGGGCGCCAAGCTAGAGGACGCTTTTAGAATCTCAGCTAACACATTGACATTCTCAACAGTGGCCATTTCTTGAAGTCTTCAACTATAGACATCTTAGCAATGGCTACCTCTGGAAGTCTTTACCTGGGGACATTCTAAACTGTGGAATTTGTGAAAATCTTCAACTGCAAGCATTCTAAAGGACAGATAATTCTAGAACTCTTCAGCTGTGACTGCTCTTAGTAGTGTGCTGGAAGGACAACTCTTAATGTCTTCACGTGAAACAATGGGCACTCTAACGCTGGACCTTCTTCTTCATATTTCTGGAACTCTCTAACCGTGGTCAGCCTGAGCAAGTCTGAAGGTTCCAGACTGCCTCATTTCTGAAACTTCCTCTATTGTGGTTGTTCTAGACTTGAGAAGGAAGCTGGGGAAGTGACAGTCCCTTCCTCCAGGGCTAGGGAGAGATGGATAAGGGGTCTCCTACTTCAGGGAGAGGTTGGGGACAGGGCAGGGGAGCCATTGTGGGGAGTGCTCACTTCCTCCGTGTACCCTGGTTTCTAGTCTTGGCTGTGAACCACAAGGCTCATCTGTCCGTCAGAGCCCTCCCCTACCACCTGGAAGCCCTCGCAGTCCCAATGCCCTTGTAGTTCCCATTCCCAAAGCTGGGCAGACCCTCTCCTTCCTCACCAGGGCCGAGGGGTCCCCACGGTTCCTGTACTGCAGCTCATACTGAAGCTTGCCCTTCAGTGCGTAGAAATCAGGTTCTTCATAATCGGAACACCAAGAAATGTTATAATGTCCCATGAAGGTCACAGTCACGTTGAAAGGGGGAGCTGGCTTGACTAGATGGGAAAAAACCAGAAAGATAAAACAGGAGGTGAGGTTGCCTCAGGTGAGAAGGATGTGGTGGTGGGAAGAAGTACCTCCCCCATGCCACACCTGACCCATCATTTATGGGATTAGCAACTCTGAGTGACTCTGGGCAAAGCACTCCCCGTCTCTGGGCCTCAGTTTATTCAGTGAAAAGTGGGAGGTTTAGATTAGATCAGGGCTACAGACTCAGGGGCAGGAATAACAGACATGGGAGAAGCAGGTTGGGGGACTGTGGAAAAATGAAGAGTGCTCCTGGGCTAAGAGCAATGGTCAGGACGCAGGCCGGGCAGAAACGCAGACCAGGGTGGCCAGATCTTCTAAGTTCTAGGGACACACACACACACGAAATCCACATTACTGTGTGAAATCTGTCAAGTTTAAGGTTAGCTATGAATCCAAAACTTTCTAGGCAACGTATTAGCCAGATGCACTTCTTCAATTTCTGTTCTAAATGATGGTATATCATTTTCTTTCAATCCCAGCTGCCCTGGGACGTTCATAGACTCTACTTAATGAGTGAAGTAGAGGTATGAATGAATGAATGAACGATGAAGGCTGCCCTTTCCTTAGCCTGCCCAGCAGCCCTGACCCCCACAATGGCCCCATGAGTTCGGTTGAACTGTCCTCATCTTTGGGACATCTTCCAGCAGGTGCAGAGGCCCAGCTCTGGGTGCCCCCCTCAGGAAACGGTCAAGATCAGCACTCCAGTTTTGCTTTATCCCCAATTTGTCTTACGAACTTGAGCAGGACCTCATGTACCTTAGTTTCCTTTCTGTAAAGTGGTACCAGTTCCTGTGTCTTGGGGCTTTAAATTTACAGGGACCAAGCTAAGTAGCAGAAGGTGGCAACATCCAACATCAGGGAACCACGTGACAAGTGCTCTGTCAGCATAAGAAAGGAGAGGTGGCCTCTGCCCCCAACCCACCTCCTCCACTTTCTATTTGCCACTGTCTCACAATCTACACTCTTCCCGCCTGTGACCTAGGACTAGGACAGTGCCTGGTACACAGTAGGCCCTCCGTAAATATTTCTCAAATTAACAAAAAGGAGCTCTGAAGCTGCTGATGGTTCTGAAACTTGCCCTGAGGCCCTCTCTGTGGCTCCGGGCAGGAGAAGGGACGGGTTCTCTGGAATGCCATAGTGAATGCTTGATTGTTGTTACTCCTATTTCAATGATGGGACCTTTTGACCAACATATAGAGAGTGCCAAAAAAAATGTATCCACAATTTAAGCAAGGCTAAAACTGTCTTAAATGTGTATTACACATTTGACTTCTGCAATTACAGGAGATGCTCAATGTGACTTGTGTTCATTTTTGTTATCAGTATATATTGCGTATCACAATTTTAATATGGTGTTTTCCTTTCTTAAAATGTGTATACAGTTTCTCAGGACCCTCTGTAGTTCCTAACCCCTCTTCTCTCTTCCCCAGGGCAGCGGGAGGCCTGGTTCAGGGCTTCCCTGCATGGCTTGGGCTTGGGTTTGGCAGTGAAGAACCATACAGGGATGACCAGGTGACTAAGAACACCCCCACCCCAAAACATACACACACTCAGGGGATGTTTGCAGACCTTAGGGGGCAAGGGAGAGGTTGTTCAGCTCAGAGAGAACCAGGGCCCAGGAGGAGGACAGGGTCTGGGCTGAGGTGGGAGTGAGGGACAGAAAGTCACTTCCTGCCTCAGCTGGCTGGGCTGGCCTCAGACCCTGGCAGGGAGGAAGGAAGGGGGCCACAGAGAAATGCTGCTTGGAGCCACCCTGCAAGGGGAGTGGCAGCTGAGAGGCTCCTCATTTGCCCTGCTTTTGTTCTGGACCCTCAGATATTAATTCTACCACAGCCAGGACCTCCTGCTTATGGACGCCCCCCTACCTCCTACCTGGAGAAGATCCCAGGCTTCCCTGGAGCTAATGAAGGGAAGAAACTCAGAAGGTTTGTTCTTGTCCTAAGGACACTCAGTGTCCTTAGCTTGCCTCCTCATGGGGACAGAATCCCGGAGGGTTAGGGTTAAAAGGGTGGCAATTACAGTACAAATGGGAAAGCAGTCTAAGAGGTAGGATGCCTTGTCCAAGGTCACACAGACAAGCAAGGGCTGAGCCAGAACAGGAACCTGGAAGTCCTAGGTCCCAGGCCACCTCTATTTCCATACCCCTGCTGCCTCTCTTTGGGGTGAAGGCCCAAACCTAATATCAGCCCATTACATTTTAGTAAGAAGTAGTATGTCTAAAAGTAGAACTCTAAGGGGTGGTGGAGGATATAGGACTGGTCAGGGGGCCAAGAGGGCAGGGACCTACCCTCCATCTGGTCTTCCCTCAGCCAGGGACCCAAAAGCTACTCACTGATGTTAGCCAGGATAAAGCGGCCACACTCCTGAGAGTGGTTGCCAGACTGGTCTGTCATGCTGACGCTGAAAATGTCGTCTGCCATGAAGTAGAACACATCCATGTGGCACGTGTACTTAGCATGTGTGGTGTTATGGGTGGACCTGTGTAGGCTGCAGGAGGTGTCCTCGTCTTCCAGTTCGTTATGCTGGTCTTCCCTTTAAGGACAGAGCAGTTGGTCATGGCTGGAGGCCAGGGGGCCTCAGTGCTTAGGGCTGGAGCAGAAGCCCAGACTCTCAGGAGTGGGAGGGTATTTGAGGTGGGGCTGAGGATCAACTGGTGCAAGCAACCCTTTCTTGGGGAAGGTGTCCCCTCCCCTGCACCTTTCCTGGTGGGTCAGGTCCAGGCTCTGTTTATATACCTCCAAGGGACAAAGAACCCACTGCTACATTTAGGGCAGCAGCTCTCAACTTTAGAAATACGGGCCATTCTTGCTTAGACCAATCCTAAATCTGTTCCTGTCAGTTCCAACAACTGGATCACTGGATGGTGGCTAAGCACTGTGGACCTCCTTCCCTCCTTCTGGCCAATATCCACTGAACCCCTCATTAGAGCCCTTGCTGAGGGCTGAGAGCCAAACGAACCTCATCCCTGCTCTGGGTGAACTTCCAGGGGTGCTGGGGTGGGGGTGTTTGGGGTTTGGGGAAATGCTCTGCCTTTCTAACTTCCACTGGACAAAAATGACAGGTTTTGAGATATGTATAGGAGTTCACCAGGTATTTATTTCCCTACCTACATGTTCAGGTTCTGAATATGACTACCCTCCAGGGCCCATGGAAATATGTGGACTGAGTTCTCTGCTAAATGTGCTGCAACAGGAGCTTCTGTGGAAGTTTCTTCAGAACTTCAGAAGTAACTGCTGGAGAATAAACACTCTCCAAGTCTCCAGTCTGGATTTACCAGAGGTGTCCCTGCCTCATTTGCCCTCCCGGAAATCTATCCCCAATCAGGGGATCTTTTAAAAAGTCCTTGTTGCTGGGCGTAGTAGCTCACACCTGTAATCATAGCACTCTGGGAAGCTGAGGCAGGTGGATTGCCTGAGCTCACAGGTTTGAGACCAGCCTGAGCAAGAGTAAGACCCTGTCTCTAAAAATAGCCAGGCATTGTGGCAGGCACCTAACTGAAGCTAGAAGATCATTTAAGCACAAGAATTTGAGGTTGCTGTGAGCTATGATGCCACAATACTCTACCGAGGGCAACTAAGTAAGACTGTCTCAAAAAATAATAATAGTGAATAATAATAATAAAATAAATAAATAGGGTGGCACCTATGGCTCAGTGAGTAGGGTGCCGGCCCCATATACTAAGGGTGGCAGGTTTGAACCCAGCCCTGGCCAAACTGCAACAGAAAAATAGCTAGGTGTGGTGGTGGGCGCTGGTGGTCCCAGCTACTCAGGAGGTTGAGGCAAGAGAATCACCTAAGCCCAAGAGCTGGAGGTTGCTGTGAGCTGTGTTGCCATAGCACTCTATGGAGGGTGACAAAGTGAGACTCTGTCTCTAAAAATAAGTAAATAAATAAAGTCCCTGTCATCCCTGGCCAAAAACCTTCCAGCAGCTTCTCTTCACCTGTATGATGGCATGTGGCCTTCTCTGCTTATTATCTTGCCTCACCCTGGCTCACCCTGCCCCAGCCACACCCACCCCCTCCCTAGTCTTCAAACTCACCAGCGCTCCCCTTGCTCCCCTCCCTCCCCTCTCTCCAGGCCTTTGCACTTGCAGCGCCCTCTGCCTGGAAAGCCCTCCTTTCTCATCCAGAGGGACCACCTATGCTGAAACAGACCCCCTGCCCATGTCACTTGCAGTTTGCCTGAGGTCTAGTGTCCTTTTCTGTACAGCACTCATTATCCTTAAGTACCCAGCATGTCATTTTGTGTTTACTACCTATCTCCCCTGGACACTGCCTGACTGTGGCATGTCAGCTCCAAGATGTCTGGGGTTTTGTCAGCCTTGAGCCTGCAGAATCCCCAGTGCCTGCAACAGTGCCTGACAGGAACTGAAATGTGTTTTGAATGAATGACAAGCTGATGGACAACAGAATGAATGGGAGCTCTTCTTCATCCTGAGCTGTATGTGGACTAACAGGGAGCTGTGTGTGCACAACCTCTCTGAACCTCAGTGTCCTCATCTGTAAGATGGGAGTAATAACTGTGATCATTCACACGAAGCCCACGACAGGAGGCCTGACACCTGCTAAGTGCTTAAAAAATCACATAGGAGATTGGCTGTCCTCGGGTCTCAAAGCCACATCAGGACTATTTGGGCAAGGGGTAAGCTTTGAAGCTGTACAGAGCAGCCTTGCGGTCACCTTACTATGCACTCAGACAAGCCCTGTGATCTCCAAGTGGTCATCTGTAAGGAAGGCACATTGGTCCCTGTCTCACAGAGTCTTCTTCGGGCCAGAATGGTTGAGCAAGCTCCCAGGAAGAGGCAGCTACTCCTGTTGTTGCTAAACTACTGGCCAGGTACACGGTATGTCCAACTCAGTCTGTGGTCTACTGTGGTCCTGCCCCACCCCAGCCCTCTGAGTACCCTGACTTGTATTCCCAGGGTTGGCAAGGCCCAGCCACTTACTTACCAGACAAGAGTGAGCATACTGGGGTGGAGGGTCCACATCTCTAGGACACAAGTGATTGTTTGAAGGTAATCAGTGTAGCAGATGAGGTCTGTACAGCCCCAGCCTGAAGGGTCAGGGAAGAGAGAGGCCTTGGTGGGGGGTGACCGGGGACTGCAGGGCTCACCCCTCACCCCATTGAAGGCTGGAGGTTGAGTGGAGGGCAGGGGTACCAGGCCCAAGACGAACTTGGGGACCCAGGGCACATTAAAATGTAGGCCTGGAGCCTGGGATCCTTGCCAACTGGGAAGTCCTTCTTTCTGCCCCAAAGTTTCAAGGCTGGCTGTGGAGACAAGATGCCTGTAATGTGGAATATAGTGAGCTGAACTGGTCTCTACCTCAGTACCCTCCCTGCAAGTCCCATGTCTGGCCGTTGGGTCAGTGTCGCTCCTGGCCAGGCTCCCACTCAGAATGGTATATTCCTAGCACCCCAAATGTAGGGTCGACTAAGCCAGCACAAATCCACACAGTTTCGGAAGGCCAGAACCTCACGGAATCAGTGATGGTGAGAACACTTCACATCTGTGACAGGAGGAGCCTGCAGCTCTACAGCCATTGGTCCCACAGGACAGAGCCCCTCAGAGATGCAGGAAATGCTTCCAGGGGTAGGAAAACTGAGAAGCCCAGCAATACTGCTACAAAAATGTCTGTATTACCCTGCGGCCATAATGACACCCTCCCTCCCACACACACACACATACCCGAAGTGATAAGTGTCTTGCTATATCAGGCAATTTTATTGGAAAATATAATATCTTCCCACCTGCCATACACTAATTGTTTCACTCTGTTCTAAAATATAGGTACACTCATAATCTAAATTTTGTTAAATATTTGACAAAATAAACTATAATTCGTGGTTTTGTTTTGTAAAATCAACTACCAATGTGACTATTTCCCCCTCACTATTTACTAAAAACCTTGTTCCTCTTTTTGAGTGGATTCATTTTCAGCGGCTTTTCTTGTTTTTCTTTGACTAATGAAGACCCATGAGGTAGTGGCACGTTCCCTCCCAGGTCTCCCTCTAGGTCAGAAGGTAAGCTCCTTCAGAGCTAAGGACAGTGTTGCTGGAAACATCCTTTAGCTCACTCCCATGCCACTGTGGAGGTGAGAATGAGGAGGGTCCAAGACAAGACCAAGTTTATTTTGTCTGTCTTGTTCTGGACCACTGAGACTCCCTGGTCCATTTTCTCATGCATACACGTGGCAGACATTGCTAGTCGATCACAGCATCCTCCCCGCCCCCTCTTGCAGCCTCAGGATCCTTCTCAGCAGGATTCTCCAGGCAGCCACCACCAAGGGGCCTGACTCATGAAAAAGAAATTTGCTCTAGGAGGGGGCTTTCCTCTAGGAGTTACACAGAGCCTGTCAGTGGGACACAGAGGGGCCGTTCAGGCACTCTGTGGAGAATGAGGACTGATTTTGGCAGAATCTAAACCCAGGGCTGCAGAAGCCTCTGCATAGCTGTGGCTTCACTGAGGGATCTGGGAATGTGGGGGCTCAAAAGTTTGTCCTCAAACTTGGGATGAAACTCTGGGGAGAGAACAACAGCCCCTGATATGGCATCAGGGACCAGAGGGAATGAAAAAGCATTCGGTATCCTGGCCATCTCACCCCTGGGCAATTAAAAGCGTGCAGGAAGCAGTGAGACGTGCTCAGTGGCAGTGCGGTTTCCCAGCTCTGTCACTGTGGACAGTTGCCTCAAAACCAC
Source organism: Galagoides demidoff (assembly GCA_963574575.1). Lineage (NCBI taxonomy): Eukaryota > Metazoa > Chordata > Mammalia > Primates > Galagidae > Galagoides > Galagoides demidoff. Next base: position 16,082 of record CAUYQV010198874.1, read on the forward strand.
CTTGCCTCCCTATTTGTAAGCTGGAGATACTGGCTCCCCAGAGGCAGTTGAGGTGTCCAGATGACATGGTCACTCACTAAACAGCAGCAGAACTTAGCGGCTCAGATCACGCTATGGCTTGAATGTATATGTTCCCCTAAATTCACGCGTTGAAACTTAATCATCAGCTTGATGATATTAAGAAGCGAAGCCTTTAGTGGGTGTCTGAGGTGTGAGAATGGAACCTGTATAAATGGATTAGTGATCTTAAAAAACGGCTGGAGGGAACCACCGTTTGGCCCTTTTGCCTTCTGCCCTTGAGCTGAGGACACAGAGTTCAAAGTGCCAACTTGCAAGCAGTGAGTGCCAACCTGCTGGCACCTTGATCTTGGACTTCCCTCCCTCCAGAACTGTGAGAGATAAATTTCTATTACTTATAAATCATCCAGTCTTGGGTACTTTGTTTTAGTGACACAGTGGACCATGAGTGTCAGGAACCAATCCCAGCTCTGCCACTGCCCAACTGTGTGCCCGTGAACCTGTTCCGTATCTTCTCTCAGTCTTAGTTTCCTCCACTAAAGACTGGGCATCAGTGCAGCATGGACCCTGCAGGACCACTGGGAGAACGGAAGGAGATGATGCTCAGAACTCAGTGTACAGCAAGGGCTTGCTGTTGACACCACGAGGTGTCAAACCCGGTGGGTGATATTTGCCATTCAAAAAGGGAAAATAAACTCCTGACATCTGCTTCCTCAAGTTGCTATATGAGGCGCTGGGTCTTTTGGTAAAAACCAGAGAAAAATGCCTATGAGTCAGCAGGGCAGCCACTGAGTTCTTCCCCTGCCCCTAGGCCAGCCTCCATGCATCCCACCTCCTCATGGCCCTCTCCCCCAAGAAGGCCTCCTGGGTCTCTTAGCCCCCTCAGTCAGACTCCCAGCGCCGAGCCCCAATGTCTCTCCATCTGACTGCTGCACCTCCTGGTCCTCCAGGGGCTGCCTTCCAAGGGTTTGGCTCCTTTTGTCTCCACCCCCACCGCTGCCCCCTGTCACCCTGGGAAATGTTGGTGCCTGCTGAGGATCTAATGACTGTTCGAATCCATCTCCAAGGAGAGTTATTACATAAGGAGAAACTGTGGTTAGACCAAAGATAGGACTTCCTCTTTGAGTTAGGAGCCAGCCTAAGGCAGAAAGCAGTGGAAATGAAGGATGAAATCCTTTATCCTCCCATTGAGAACTGAAGCCCCAGGCCTGTGGGCTGGGCCACTGCAGACTCACGTGTGTCACTCTGGCTAACGAAGCTCTTTAGTTGCATGGGTTCTGACTAATGGAAAAAGGGCTACTCGTGACTTGGCTTAGCCCCCAGGGGACAGTGCCATAGATTCCAGGTTTGTGGAGTCCAGCCATGTCCTGGAGCCCACAAGCCCAGCTTGACCCCAGCTCAGCTTTGTGGGGGAAGGTGAGGCCCCACCCCACCTGCAGACTGTGGGGCAGCTACTCACCACCCTGCAGTGCCAGCAGAAGCAGAAGGGCTGTCCAGCCACGGGGCGTGGGCATGCTGACTCCGGGAGCTGCCGGGGGAGTGGCTGGAGCCAGGCCCAAGCTTGGAGGCTCCTGCTTGTCCCCGTCCTTTCCTGGGCAGATTGACCTCCAATTCTTAGATCTGTCTCAAGAAAAAAAAAAAAAGTCTGAGGGTCCTGTGGATGACCCCCAGGGTTCCTGCCCATGAGGCATGGGTAATTCACCTGTGAGTCCTACCCAGCTCTGCCCGTCTTCCTCCCAGCCTCTTCACACAGTCACAGACAGAGGTGGCTTGGAGGAGAGGGGAGCTTGCTGTTCTTCTGCCTTTGCTAGGCCTACCAATGTAGCAGTGTGTGTGAATTTATCTATATAAGAAGGAAGGGAGGAAGGGTGGGAAGAGGGAAGAAGTGGCTTGAACAGCAGCCTCTGCAGAGCAGCAGTCTGAGTCCTCCTTCCCTGAAATACCTGCACTGACAGTCGAGTAACTTGGAATCCTCCTAAAGAACACATCCCAAGTAAGCCGACAAAGGAGATCCTTGAGGACTTCAGACAAGATTAGCCCAAGAATGAGGCTTCTTACTCCATCACAAAGCCCAGGTTAGCCCACTGGTCACACTAGGAGATCCAGGCTTTCCAAACCCAGACAGCCTGGGCTCCCTGCTTCTTTCTGGCCGAGATGGAAGAGGTTCTTTGGAGAGCAGAGTGAGTTTATCCAGGAAGAGTGTCCTTTGATCCTTGAGTAGAGATGGCCCACCAGACCAGCAATGGTAGGCTCCTCCTGGCACCTTGTCTACTGCACCCACCAGCTCTGTGTCTGTCTGGGGAGGTGGCAGTCAGAGGCCAGTAGATCCACCTGCCCAGGCTCCAGAGTTCCACCCAAACAGGCCCCTACAGGACACCTGTGCAGGACCATCACATGTGTGGCTTTTTCCAGATGCCACTGGAGTTCCCCTAGATCCTACTCTGGCCTCATCAATAGTTTCCCCTGACCTTCCTAACAAAGTCACCAAGAAAGCAGTAACAAAAGGTACAGGCTACTGTAGGGGACAGAGGTTCAGATCACCAGCAGTGTAGCTCCGGGCCAGCACCTTGCCCTCTTTGAGCCTTGCCCAGTGGAGATAGGAAAGCCTACTTCTAAGGTTCTTATGAGAATTCAAGGAGGTGATTTTCAGAAAACCCTGGGCATGGCTCCTGGCACATAGACACTCAATAAATAGCTGTGATTAACATAGAATTTAGAACATCAGAAATGGAGGGGTCCCAGAACAATCCAAAAGGTTCAAAATTCTGGCCTTATTTGTACATTGTGTACCCTGTGTTATTCCTCTATTATATTTCTATAAATGAACTCACTTGAAAACTTAACTCAAACCTCATCCTAAGCAATAACATTCATGGTTACACATTTTTCTAATATATTTTAAAATGAATAACACCACTGTTAAAATAATGTTGGGGTGGATAGATATCCTTTAAGTTCCCATGGCCCCAAGGCTTGCAGGAGCCCTGCTATTATGCTTTGAAGGTGTGATCTGCAATCACAGGAGGGGGGAGTCTGTTATTGTTGTGTGGCACATGCGGTCAGACAATTAGGTTCGCAAACTTGTCCTAGGAAAAGTGCTACATACCTTGGCTCTGAATATCACTGCCATCACCTTTGAGGTACTTCCCTTGGTACTTCCACTGCACCAATGCCAATGCCTAGTCCACCCTTCAGAGCAATTTTGGAACTCTTTCTGAAATGACCATCAGAGCTGTCCACACTCTAGCAATGAAGTGCTTTGGGGGGTACCTGCTGGAAGCTTATAGCCGTCTTTGTTGCCTCCTAGAGAGAGCCTGCCTGAAACCTATGTCAATATTGAGAAATACAGATCCAGAGTCCCCATGGCATCATGTGAGGACCTGAATCCAGCCATATCTGATGTCAATCCCTCCGGGACTTTTATTTCTAGGAGCCAAAGAGCACCTATGTTCTTAGGCATGTTGAATTATATTTCTCTTGGTTGCTACCAAGAAGTAGAGAGAAGAGCCCAGAAATTGAAGCCTGAGGATCTTGGAGCAAACAGCAGCTCTTTTCTAGTGCTTCCACTCTCCAGCATCAGTTACCATCTTGAAAATGGGAACAATACTGCCCACCGCACTGGCAGTGTGTGTGAAAGCAGGTGTGACAGTGCTTCGCGAGCTGTGAAGTGCTATGCTGGGGATGGCTTCATAATATTACTAGCCTTCTGCCCTGAATTACTCAGCACTTCCCTGCCATCCCAGGCCCCATCACAGGTCTCTGCCTCTGCACAAATTGAGTCCTCTCCTTGAATACCTTCCTGGCTAAGACCAAGTTCTCATGGCCCATCTGCTCCATCCCCGGAATGGAACATTGGAATGTTCCCCTAGTGCTATTATCTATTTGCTATATATCTTTACCTTGGTTCTCTTTTTCTAGTCCAATAAGCATGTGCCAGAGAAAAATACTATCCACTTAATAACATAACTAGTATAAAATAGAGAGGCAGCAGGGGCCATGTTAGTTAAATTGCAGACTGTGGAGTGGCCTCCCGCAGTTCACAGCGCAGCACTGCCCCAACAGGCTGGGTAACCTCAGGCAGTTTCTTTGACCTTTTTGGGCCTCAGGGTCCTCATCTGTAAACCAAGGATAATAATAACAGTACCTACCTCATAGTCCTTGAGAGAATTAAATTAGTCAATTTTTGTAAAGCATTTAGAACGCTGCCTACGGATAGCAGATGTTACATAAGTGTTTCTTAAACTAAATAAATTACCGTAAAACTAAGTACAATGAAATGTAAAGAAAATTAAATACCAGGAAACAAAAGGCTGTCAGTGAATTTTAGTGAGTGGCTACTACCCAACCTAAGACTTCTAGGAGCTAGAGATCTGGTTTGTCATTGTTTAAAGGGGGAGATTAAAGAATATCAGAGACATGTTTAAGACATGCTAGCACCTAACTGAGATTCTCAACACCTCCGTTGTCAGGGCACATGAGATAGGTCACTTGTAGAAGATAGAAAAGGGTCTAATTCTCTCACATGGGGCTCCAGGGACTTTTAACACTGCCTAAAGTAAATTTCTCACTTACAGGGAACATCAACCTTTAATGATGATGACTTCTCTGTCTCTCCCTCCTCATGCTTCCATAGCACCAAGTTGGGGACAGTCCTTCCATCCCAACTGCCCTTTCTTGCCTGGAATCCATCCCTTTATGAGTCTTTCTACCCAAATGCAGATCAGACTACCAGGTGTGTTTCCTGAAGGAAAGATAGAGGATGTCCTGAGAGACTTCCTACCATGGGAGCCCCTGCAGCAAATCCCTCTGTGGCACCTCCTCCCACAGCACCTCCCTCTGCAGCACCTCCCCCTGTGGCACCTCCCTCTGCGGCCTCCTACAAAAAAGCAAAGAGCACTGACTCAGAGTCTTCCAGATCCCAACTGTGTTTCCTCGGGCAAGTTACCTAACCCCTCTGATTCCCTGTTTTCTCATCTACAAAATGAGGGTGATGAATCTTTGCTGTGGGTCTGTTATGAGTATATGAAGCCCCAGAAAAGAGTTTATCCACTGGCTCCAGGGCTGAGAACTGATTTCTGAAATTTTGGTAACTCAGCCTAAAAGTTGGCCAAGGAGGTCTCCGGGAAGTGAAGAAGTTTGGAAGTAGGAAATTAGAGTAAAGCAAGTGCTATGAAGAGTATAAAGTGCTTAATTTCACAGTCAGCAGGGAAATGCAAGTGAAAACCACAGTGACATACCATTCTAATTTTGTTCAATTGACAAAAATTAAATGTCTGACAATATCACATGTTGGTGAGGATATGGTATAATAGGAGCTTTCATTCATAGCCAGTGGAAATGTAAATTATTGTAACTGGAAAAGAGTTTGGCATGATCTAATAAACGTGAACAAGCACCTTCCCTAAGATGCAGTAACTTTACTCCTTCCTACTAAAGAAGCACTTCATATATGTATAAGAAGTACGTACAGAAATGTTTATAACAGCATTAATTTTAATAGTGCGAAATTGGAAATACCCTAAATATCTGTTATCAGGAGAATGAAAAAATAAATTGGAATATAATCACTCAGTGAAAATTAATCATCTGCACCTATAAAGAATAAAGCAAATGACTCTTACAGACAAAATGTAGAGTGAAAAAAAGAGAAGAACTGAAGCATATTAACACCATCTATGTCATATTTACAACCACACACAAAAATTCTATACATTTTTTAGGTGAGTATACACATGTACATTCTCTAAGAATATAGAGAAATTTATGGGGATGACAAACATCCAATATTGAACAGTGTAGAAAAGGAGGAGGGGTATCAATGGTTGGTAATGCTACAAAGGGCATTGATTATATTGTTCTTTATACCTTTTTGTATTTCCAAACTATTTCATAACATTTTAAATGTAAGCAAATATGAGTTTTGTAAAGTAAAATCTTTACAAAGATTTGGAAAAATATGAGGACTTCCACTTCTGGCCATGATGAGGTGGCTGGTATTAGACTAATTCTCCCACTGAGAACAATTACTAATACTAATCAGGAAAGAAAAAAAAACCTTCATGAGACAGCAACAAAGCTGCACCTGAGAGAAGAAAAATGCATTGAAATTCTGCATGCAACTTTATCTCAAATCTTTATCTAAGTCATGGAAAATAAGTAGAATGCCAAGAAACCTAGGAGAAAGCATCTGCCGGTAGCCACAAAACCTAAGATGGTATTTCGGAAGTTTTACAATGCTAAGGGAAGAATTAGAGTTCAAGGCCTAGCAAGAAACCTGATAAATCCCCAGTTACTTAGGAAAAGCTATTCCTTTGGAATAAGGAAAAGTAGAAATAGTTCAGCCTTGACTCCATCAAAGTGATCTGTCCATAAACTAGATGTCTGCTAGGAGAAAATTTAAATCTATCTAGGAAAAGTTAGCTTCATGCAACCTCTCATATTTTACAATGTCCAGCATATAATTAAAATTATAAGGCAGACTGGGAAATAGTCAATAGAAATAGACAGGCAGGTATGGGAAATGGCATTCTCAGACATGATTTAAAACAACTAGGATTTAGTATGTTCAAGAATTCTACTAGAAATGTAGAATTTATTTAAAAATAGATGTCTTAGAGCTGAAAAATACAGTATTGAAATTGATAAGAATTGAAGAGATGGGTTTAGTAACAGATTAACAACATCAGAAGAGAGGACTAGTGAAGTGGAAGAGTGATCCATAGAAAATACCCAGAATGAAGCTTATAGAGGAAAAACTTGAAAAGAGCAAAAGAGGTATAGGAGATATTGTAAAAAAAAAAAAAATCTAACATACATATATTTGAGGTTAAGAAAGAGAAGAGAGAGAATAAGCCAGAAACAATAGAAGATATGCCAGTTAAGAATTCTTCCAAACTAACAAAAAACATTAAGTTACAGATTCAAAAAGCTCTACAAATCACAAAAGAGATAAATACAAAGAAGCTGTCATCTAGGCACATCATAGAAAACCTATTTAAAAAAATTAAAGATAGATATGCAGAGAAAAAAGCTGCTTCACCTTCAAAGAAGAAATAATAAGACTGACTGTCAGCTAACTTTTCAACAGAAATGATGGAAGATAGAAGACAATGGAAAAACTTCTTTAAGAGCTGAAATTTGAAAAACCAACTTAGAAATTTATATCCAGAAAAAATATTCTTTAAAAAAATGAAGGCCAAGTTAATATGACAAAGGGATTGATAAAAATATCACAGTTAACATCGTACTTAATGGCAACAAAAAAACATGAAAGCTTTGCTCTAAGATCATGATCAAGACAAAGATGTCTACTCTTATGACTTCTATGAAACATTTTACTAAAGGTCCTAGGCAAGGTAATTAGGCAAGAAAAAGAAATATAAGACATAAAGATTGGAGAGGAAGAAGTAACTCATTCCTATTTGCAGATAATATGATCTTGTACATACAAAATCTAAAGGAATCCACACCCAAACAAACAAAAAGCTATTAGAGTTAATAAATGAATTTGGTTAAGTTGTAGGATATAAGATTGATATACAAAAATCAATTATATTTTTATACACTAGCCATGAACAATCTGAAAATAAATTTAAGAAGGTAATTTTATTTATAATATTAAAAGAATGAAATAGAAATTAGTTACATGAATGTGAGCTAATTATTTTATTACTGTGAGACTGTGCATTTAAACATTGTTGGTCACAAACATTGTTGAAAGAAATTTCAGAAGACCTAAATAAATGGAGGATGTTCTGTGTTCATGGATGGGAACACTTAATATTATTAAAATGATTTCCCAAAGTGATCTAAACATTCAAAGTAATCCGTATAAAAGTCCCAGTGGGTTTCTTTTTCTTTTCTTTTTTTCTTTTTTTTTTTTGCAGAAATTGACAAGTGTATCCTAAAATTTATAGAAAAGTGTAAGAGGTCAAACAATCTTAAACAAGAAGAACACAACTGGATGAGTCAAACTTTCAGATTTCAAAGATTACTACAAAACTGAGGTGACCAGATTTTAACATTGGTAAAGCAGGACACCATTGATGGGGGGCGGGGCGGGGGCAGGGCCTGACAACAATGCAAACTTTGATAAGCAGTTCTCAATGATCACTTCTCAACAATTATTTGTTATTATTACAGTTTAACATTATAAAATTAACAAAAATAACATAAAACTCATATCCTGGCTAAATAGCCACATGGCAGCCGAAAACCGTATATTCCCTTACTGTTCTCCTGTCTGTTCATACATTCTTTCCAAAAATCGGGACTTTTTTAAAACCCCGCGGGATGCAGGACAAATTGTTAAAAATAGGGACTGTCCCGCCAAAAGCGGGACGTCTGGTCACTCTATACAAAACTACAATAATCACCAGTGTGGCACTGGCATAAAGACAGGTATGTAAGTCAGTGGAATTGAATTGAGAGTCCAGAAATAAGTGCATACGTTTATGTTCAATTGATTTTTGACAAGACAAGTCAATGGAGGAAAGAATAGTTTTTAAAACAAACGATCTTCACACCCCTGGCAACTGGATATCCACATGCAATACAATGAAGTTAGATTCTTACTTCATATCATGTGCAAAAATTAACTCAAAATTGACCAAAGACCTAGTTGTAAAAGGTAAAAAGAAAAAACAAAAAACTATTAAACTTTTAAAATAAAAGATAGGTATAAGTCATTACTACCTTATGTTAGGCAATAGTTTCTTAAATATAACACAAAACTCACAAGTAAACAAAGAAAAAATAGATATATTTAAACTATATCAAAATTTAAAACTTGGGGCTCGGCACCTGTGGCTCAATTGGCTAAGGCGTCAGCCACGTACACCTAAGGTGGAGGGTTCGAATCCCCAGCCCGGGTCTGCCAAACAACAATGATGGCTGCAACCAAAAAATGGCCCGGCGTTGTAGCGAGCGCCTGTGGTCCCAGCTACTTGGGAGGCGGAGGCAGGAGACTCACTTGAGCCCAGGAGTTGGAGGTTGCTATGAGCTGTGATGCCATGGCACTCTGCCTAGGGGGTTAGCTTGAGGCTCTGACTCAAAAAAAAAAAAAAA
>CAUYQV010198879.1:0-11182 GCA_963574575.1 Galagoides demidoff
GGGCGCCTGTGGTCTCAGCTACTTGGGAGGCGGAGGCAGGAGACTCGCTTGAGCCCAGGAGTTGGAGGTTGCTATGAGCTGTGATGCCATGGCACTCTACCCAGGGGGATAGCTTGAGGCTCCGTCTCAAAAAAAAAAAAATGGTTGGATCTGTTTTTTTTTTTTTTTTTTTTGCAGTTTTTGGCCGGGGCTGGGTTTGAACCCACCACCTCCTCCAGCATATGGGGCTGGCGCCCTACTGTTTTGAGGCACAGGTGCTGCCCTGGATCTGTCTTTTATGCTGCTTTGTGCTTTCCCCGCCTTTTTTACTTTTTATATATACATATTTGGGGGGTTTTTGGGACAGAATTTTACTTTCTTGCCCTGGGTAGAGTGCTGGGGTGTCACAGCTCACAGCAACCTCAAATTCCTGGGCTCAAGCAATTCACTTGACTTAGCCTCCCAAGTAGCTGGGACTACAGATGCCCACCACAATGCCTGGCTATTTTATTATTATTATTTTTATTTTTTAGTGCCTGGCTATTTTTCAAAGATGGGAGTCTCACTCTTGCACCAGCTGGTCTTGAACTCTTGAGCTAAAGCAATCCACCCACCTCAGCCTCCCAGAGTGCTAGAATTACAGGCATGAGCCACCACACCCAGCCTTACTTAATATTTTCACTCATGCAATTAAACCATGTTTTATTTTATGAGACAGAGTTTCACTTGTTGCCCTTGGTAGAGTGCTGTAGCGTCATACCTCACAGCAACCCCAAACTTCTGGGCTCAAGGCTCGGCGCCTGTGGCTCAATTGGCTAAGGCGCCAGTCATGTACACCTAAGGTGGTGGGTTCGAATCCCCAGCCCGGCCCGCCAAACAACAATGATGGCTGTGGCCAAAAAATGGCCGGGCGTTGTGGCGGGCGCCTGTGGTCCCAGCTACTTGGGAGGCGGAGGCAGGAGACTCGCTTGAGCCCAGGAGTTGGAGGTTGCTATGAGCTGTGATGCCATGGCATGGCACTCTACCCAGGGGGATAGCTTGAGGCTCCGTCTCAAAAAAAAAAAAAAAACAAAAAACTTCTGGGCTCAAGTGATTCTCTTGTCTCAGCCTCCCAAGTAGCTGGACTACAGGTGCTCACCACGACGCCTGGCTTTTGCTTTTTTTGTTTTGGCTTTAGTTGTTTAGCAGGCCTGGACCAGGTGTGAACCCACCAGCCTTGGTGTATGTGGCTGGCGCCCTAACCACTGAGCTATGAGCGCCAAGCCGCCTTCAACCATTTTTTTGTTGTTTTTTTTTTTGAGACAGAGTCTCACTTTGTCACCCTTAGTAGAGTGCTGTGACATGACAGCTCAGAGCAACCTCAAACACTTGGGCTTAAGCGATTCTCTTGCCTCAGCCTCCCAAATAGCTGAGACTATAGGCATCTGCCACAACACCTGGTTATTTTTGTTGTTGTTGTTGTTGCAATTGTTATTGTTGTTTTAGCTGGCCCAGACAAGGTTTGAACCTGTCACCCTCCGGTGTATGTGGCTGGCGCCCTGCCAACTGAGTTACAGGTGCCCGCCACACCACCTGGTTTTTTTTTTGAGACAGAGCCTCAAGCTATCCCCCTGGGTAGAGTGCTGTGGAATCACAGCTCACAGCAACCTCCAATTCCTGGGCTCAAGCGAGTCTCCTGCCTCAGCCTCCCAAGTAGCTGGGACCACAGGTGCCCGCCACAATGCCTGGCTATTTTTGGTTGCAGCCATCAGTGTTATTTGGCGGGCCGGGCTGGATTCAAACTCGCCACCTTCGGTGTATGTGGCTGGCCCTTAGGCACTTGAGCCACAGGCACTGAGCCTGGCTATTTTTGTTGTTGCTGTTGTTGCAATTGTCATTGTTGTTTTAAACCATATTTTAAAGCAAGCAAATCTGGCCCTAAACCTGGAGCTGCTGGTTCCAAGCTCATCCCCACCACCCTCTTCACAAAGTCCACCCTGGGAGGAATTGGGACTGGGTAGCTTCAGCCTCAGCCTTGGTGTCACATGGGTGCTATGCCCCCCCGCCCCCTGTGGAGGAAGAGTGTAGCTCAGAGTAAAGGTTTCCAGAGGGCAGGGCCTGGGGCGGGGGGTGTTCATACTCCCAGCACCAGGGCAGTGCCCGAATGTAAGAGTCTCAGGTATAGTGGAGTCAGTGAGTGAACAGATGAATGACCAGAGGACCCAATAGAGGGTGCATACTTGGAAGGCTTTCTCTGGCTCCTGTTGATGACACTGCAGGCCAGGGACTGGGTTCTACATCCTGACTTCTTTTGGAGGAAATGGCTTGGTGAAACTCCAGTCAAGGGCACCCTGTGCTCATTCAGTGCCCTGTGTCTACCCCTGACTTCCAGGATCCCAGCCTGGCAGGACAAGGGCAAAACAGGCCCTAACAGTCAGGGCTGGAGGGCTGTGGTAAGGAGGGCTGGTAAAGCCAGTTCTCAGGCCTAAAAGTCTCTGGAACACACTCCCTCCCTGCTCCCTCCCATCCTGCATGCTTACCTTTAACCTCCACCCAGTTGTTATTTAACTTGTGGGGAGATTGAGTCCCAAACTCTGGAAGCCTCCCTGGCTCAGAGTTCCCTGGGCTGATCCCAGGATGGGGGCAGGAACCTATCAGGTAAAACTAGTCCTGTCCACGTGAGGGAGGTCTTGGGACTCTCCCAGCTCACACTGCCCTCTCTGGCCCCTGGCCTGGCCAGATGGGAGGGCACCCCACTGACAGGCAGCCCAGCTGAAGTGGGGGCAAAGCCGACTTGGCAGAAGTGTTCAAAACTGTGCACGTGTACATCACTTTGTGCCCTGCCTGGGGAGGGATTGGGAAACTGAGAGATGAAAGGTGCCAGGTCCCTGGCTACCTCCTGGCCAGTGGCTGAGCAGTTGTGGTGGGAAGCAGCCATGGAGCAGCAGGGCCCACACGTGCGACCTTTCTCAGCTAAAACAGGCTCTTTCCAGGTAGGAGAACTTGGTGACCTAAGGCAAGTGGCCTCGTCTAAGCCTTAGTTTCTTCTGTGGAATGTGTATAAATATCCTTCAGGGACTCAAAGGTCATCAGCAATGACAATAGCCCCATACTTTGGAGGGACAAAGGAGGGACTTTATCATCCATGAACCTTGTTCCAGATGTGAGAGGGCTTCAGGGACTCTGAGGCTGCCCTGCTCCACCCTCTGTATGATTTGGGGAAACTCTTAAGGAGGGGTCTTTACAGGGGCTGAGCCCTGTGCCCCAGGATGCAGGGCCTCTATTATCTGCATCTCTTAGCTCTGAAAGGTAAGGGGAGGAAGACGTCAGGACTTAGCAGTTTGGAGATATCTGCACTCAGCTCTATGTGGGAGCCCTGCTCTGTGCTCTGGGTCCAATGCCTTCTCGTTCAGCCTCTTAGCAGCACTGAGTTGGGGACCACTGTGACCTTGCTTTATAGACAGGAAACGGGGTTCAGTGAGTGGAGATCAGCCAGCTGGGCAGCTGCAGAGCCAGCCCCTGGACCTCCGCCTTGCTAGAGAGGCGGGCACAGAGGGGTGCTGCAGGTCCAGAGCCCTGAGCTAGGCTGCAGGGTCCAGGGAGATCTGGACTCACATCCTGATGGACACCAGGCAAGTGCCTTGGCCTCCCTAGACCTCTCTTTCCTCCTCTGTGGGATGGGGACTATAAGGCAGTGCAAGGACATAGCTCCTCCAGCACCCCAGACCCTTGGAACAGACAGAACCTTCCCCTAGACAGCAGAGGAAGGTCCTCAGATGGCCAGGGTTAGGGAAGAGTGACCCCTTTGAGGTCAAATAGGCCCCTTCACATTAGAGACTAGAAGACCCCATAGAGATGAGGTTACTTGCCCAGAGCTACCCAGCAGATCACTTTTGGAGCGCGGCTTCAGTCTCCCCACACTGGGAGAGAGATAACTGGGGGACATCCCCAGGGGCTAGGGGGTGATGGCATTTCACAGGGCTCCTTGCCAGCTGTGGGGACTCTCCAAGCTAGCTCAAGGCCAGGGCCCCAATAACTAGATGATCTCAGTCACCATGCAGGGAACAGGCCAGGTGGGACAGGGTCCAGGAGTGGCTTGGGGCCTGGCCTGGTGACTAAGCCACTTTTCCCAATAGGCCTCCATTGCCTCCCCTGAGAAAGGGTCTCAGAACAGATTCTTCCTCACAGGGAAACATGAGGATTAATGAGACAAGAATCACATAAAGGTCTTAGTATAATGCTTAGTATAAATGCTTTCTATAATATAGAAATAATTCACATTAACTAGCATGTAAGAAAAGCTGGCTTGGCGCCTGTAGATCAGTGGTTATGGCTCTGGCCACATGCACTGAGGCTGGTGGGTTCCAATCTGGCCCAGACCTGCTAAACAACAACAACAACTGCAACAAAAAATAGCTGGGCATTGTGGTGCCTGTAGTCCCTGCTACTGGGAGGCTGAGGCAAGAGAATCACTTAAGCCCAAGAGTCTGAGGTTACTGTGAGCTGTGATGACACAGCATTCTACCGATGGCAACAACAACAAAAAAATCACACTCTGTCTCGAAAAAAAAAAAAAAATCACACTTAGAATCCCAGAATTTTGGGAGGCTGAGGAAGGACGATCACTTGAGGTCAGGAAACATCAGCCTGGGAAAGACCACATCTCTCACATGTCTATAAAAAATAAAAAAAAGTTAGTTGGACATGGTGGTGTATGCCTGTAGTCCCAGCTGAGGCAGGAAGATTGCCTGAGCCCAGGAATTCCAGGTTTCAGTGAGCTATGATGATGCCGCTGCATCTCAAAAAAAAGCGGGGGTTGGGTAGGTACTGTGGCTCACACCTATAATCCTAGCACTCTGGGATGCTGAGGCAGGAGGATCCCTTGAGCTCAGGAATTTGAGAACACCCTGAGCAAGAGCGAGACCCCCACCTCTACTAAAAATAGAAAAATTAGCTGGGTGTTGTAGTAAGCACCTGTAGTCCCAGCTACTTGGGAGCTGAGGCAAGGGAATCCCTTGAACCCAGAAGTTTGAGGTTGTTGTGAGCTAGGTTAGTCTTGGCAACAGAGTGAGATTCTGCCTCTAAATAAATACGTAAATAAATAATAAAATTAAATAAAATAGGCCTGAGGGGTGGCTCATGCCTGTAATCCTAGCACTCTGGGAGGTGAGCAGATTGCTTGAGCTCAGGGGTTCAAGACAAGCCTAGCAAGAGCAAGACCTCATCTTTAAAAATAGCTGGGTGTAGTGGCAGGCGCCTATAATCCCAGCTACTTGGGAGGCTAAAGCAAAAGAATCACTTGAAAATAAATAAATAAATAAAAGTATCACTTAAGCCCAGCTTGGCGCCTGTAGTTCAGTGGTTAGGGTGCCAGTCACATACACTGGGGCTAGTGGGTATGAACCCAGCCCAGGCCTGCTAAACAACAATGACAACTACAAACAAAAAAAGGCCAGGTGCTGTGATGGGCACCTATAGTCCCAGCTACTTGGGAGGCTGAGGCAAGAGTTTGAGGTTGCTGTGAGCTGTGATGCCATGGCACTCTACCCAGGGTGACATAGTGAGACTTTGTCTCAAAAAAAAAAAAAAAAACTAGACGGGCATCATAGTGGGCACCTATACTCCCAGCTACTCAGGAGGCTGAAGCAAGAAGATTGCTTAAGCCCAGGAGTTTGAGGTTGCTGTGAGCTAGGATGCACTCTACCTAGGGCAACAGAGTAAATAAATAATAAAATAAAATAATAATTTAACAAAATGAGATCTCACTATTCATACTGTCTCATCAACAGGTTTGTACCTTTTATGGTCTTTTTATATCTGGATTTATAACATTCATTTTCTAAAAGGTATTTATTTCGAAATGATAACACAATAACTTAGTTCAAAATGCAAAAGGTACAAGAGGGTGAATGGTGAAAAGAATGTGGCAAGAGGGTAACATCTGAGCATAGCCCTGGAACAACCAGGAGTTGGTTATGTGAACTTTGGGGGAAGGAGTATTTCAGGCAAAGAACAGCTTGTGCAAAGGACTTGAGGTTCTGTTACATGTTCACTCTGATCCTCCTGCTTCATCTCTTTGAGTAGCTTAGACTCTAGGCTTATACTGGGGTCTCAATAAGTATCTCAAATCTGTGGGTGGATGTTGCTCTGGATCTGGGAGAGGGACTGGAGATACTTTAAAAGAGTATGGTTAGTTATGTCTCTTGAGGGTACACCGGGGAGCCGAAGGGGAGGTCTTCTATACATTTCATAAGGACTACAACCTGCTCTATACGGAGTACATCTTGCTCTGAGAGTTACTAAGGGCAGGAGCTCTGTCTACTTTCCACCGGTCTCATTAATACAGGGGTCCTCAAACTTTTTAAACAGGGGGCCAGTTCACTGTCCCTCAGACCGTTGGAGGGCCAGACTGCGGGCCCCAGGACGAATCTGCTGTCAGGCAGCTGCGGCAAAAACACTCAGCGTGCTGGATAAATGTCCTCAGTGGGCTGCATGTGACCCACGGGCGTAGTTTGAGGACGCCTGCATTAATAAGTTTGATTAAAGTGTCTTTTAGCGTCCAGTTCATTCTTTCTACTTATCTCAAGCTCTGGGGCTGGTAGGCACAACAGAGGTTTCACTGTATACCTAGGGCTGTACTAATTGCTTGGGTCAAAGTAGAAATGAAAGCTGGCCCATTATCTGAGCCATTTGAAAGAGGTAGCCCATATCTAGAAATAATCTCTTTCAGATTTTGTGTCTGGGTGAACTTCAGTTGTAGCTGATCAAGCAGTAGGCTCTGGCATTGGGTGAGTGCAGCATGTAATATCCAGTGAGTTGTAGTCCCTCAAAGGAGGGTTTCTACTACGTGAGGGGCTGTCAAAATCAAGTCCTGTCCCAGAGTCAATCTGTCCACCTCCCACACCAGCAGGGCTGTGGCTGCGATGGCTCATAAGTAGCCTGGCCACCCAGTGGCTACTTAGACTAGCCACTGGCCATTTCCATGTTCTGAGAGCCTATGTTAACAATCCTTTGGCAATGCCTCTGGTTTCATGCACAAATAGGTGGAATGGCTTAGTGATGTCTGGTAAAGCCAAGGCTGGGGCTGTTACAAGGGCCTGATTTAGGGCTTTAAATACCTGATCCTCTTGGTTTGTCCACAGAAGGGGCTCATCACCAGCAATGGCAATATACAAGGGCTTTGTGATTTCAGCAAAACCCTGGATCCATAAACGGCAGTAGCCTGCCACCTGCAGGAATCCCTGGACTTGCCATTTTGTTGTAGGATGATGGGCAGCCAATGCAGTGGGGTTGGATTCTGCCCATACTTGGGAGAAGTCTGCTTGTAGCTTGGCTAATAGTGCTGGGACTGTGGTTCCTGCTCCTCAGTGGTGAGGAATGTCAAAAGAAGTTGTTGGCAATCATCCCAAGTGGGATGGTGAGTCTGGAAAGTGGATTCAATCAAGGAAATAAGAACCTGGGGCTAGAACCTGGGACTCCTTTGAAAAGGGTGGGTTTGGGGTTTTCCAACTGTACAAGTCAGAGGTTGAAAAAGGGACATAGACAAGAAAGGGGCGGATGCTTCTTCCTGTTTCCTCCCTGGGAGGTGCCTCCCAAAGGGGGAGGATCTAGGCTTTTCCATTAGACTCAGGGTTCATGCCAGACTGGAGGCGAGATGCTAGGGGTGAGACCTGGGGAGGAGAAGGTTCCAACAGGGGTGCTGAGGGAGTTTCTCACGTCGAGGAGACTGTGGGAGACGATAGCCCTTTTACTTTGTAAGGAGGAGGTAAATCGTCTTCCCCTGATGGGGCAAAGACTAGTAGGGTCTGCTGACCCTTTCAGGGTCGGGGACAGGTGAGGACTGCAGAATGAGATTTCACAGCGTATGCCTGCATCCAGGGAGGGGGATTAGAGACCAAAATCAACCAGTGGTCTATACAGGAGAATTGGTCGGCATGGCCCGGTTTTCCTGTGACCACCTGGTGTACTGCAGTCACCAAGGCCAGGTCTAGGGAGCCTGCTGACAGCCACCCTACATTAAAGCTCAGCCACTCAACTTCACAGAGGACTTGGAGTCGGTTCTTGGAGAACTGAATTCCGTAGTCATCAAAAAGCCAACTGTAAAATTCTTCAGCATACACAGTAGAGATGTTAAAGACTTATTTTGTCAACTTCCCATGATTTGACAAATAAACAAAAACAGATACATCACCAATTCACACGAAACAACAGTTACTATAAAAAAACATATATACAAATCTAAAGTGTGCGTCTGAGGCTGAGGCTCCTGCCTTAACAGACGGGCCAGGTCTTACAGCTTTATGGACTACCCCTTTCACCTGTGCCTCTTCCCAAGACCAAAAGACCAAAGCTAATAGCCCAGGCTCCCCTGAAGCTCCTGTCCAGTGGCCTTCCCTCAGAGGTCCCTCAAACAAACACCACACACAATTCCAAAGAAAAGAAACAAACTCAAATGTGCATCTGAGACCAAGGCTCTCCACCAGTGTCTGAGTGTTTCTAGGGACGGGTCACATTACTGACACATGCATCTCTGAGTCTTGATAGGCCAGGTTCCCTGAGGCTCCCGTTTTACAGGTTTATAGGCCTGTCCTCAGGGCCAACCCCTGAGGCTCCCTTTTCACCTGCACCTCTGCATCCAAACTTCCCTGGGACCAAAAGACCAAAGCACCAGTGTCCAGATGGCACTAGCATTCTAGTGTCTCTGACAGGCCAGGGCCAACCCCTGAAGCTTCTGTCCAGTGGTCCCCCCTCGGAGGTCCCTAAGGACCCAAAAAAACAATTTCAAACAGACATCACAGACTCAAACACCACAAGACAATTTACCTTTGCAGAGTAAGTTGGAGGTCCTGAATTTGGGTAAGGAGTTGAAAGGAGTCCCTCCGAAGCCCTCAGAAGGAGTTCAGGAAATCATGGGGCCCTGGAATGTCCCACAGGATGCCTCCCTTATAATTCTTGTCCTCTCCAGGACATTGTTGTCAATCTGGCCCAGGCCAGAGCCTGGTTACTGGATATAAATACCTCATAGATATTTGGAGGTGGGGGAGTCCTTCTCTATATCAGAGGGTCAGAACCCTGTACCCCCACTTCTGAATGGTAGGCTTCTGCACAAACCAGCCAATCTCCCTGGTCCCTACAGAACCCTGTTAGGGGTGGGAAAGGAGCAGCTGGACCTCTCTCATCTGGGCTTTCCAGGAGTGGGGGTGTGGTCTTGGTAGCTTTTGGACACTTATCCTCATTAAGACCCTGCCAAGGAGGAGACTGAGGGTCAAACTGGATCAGAGATGGAAAATTACTCTTATAGCATCACATAGTACATTGACATCAGAGAGGGCCAGGACAATCAGACAAGTGGTAGTGAGGAGTTAGAGTCAGTAAATCTGGGTTTGAGTCTTGGCTCTGCCACTTACCAGCTGTGTCGCCCTGAATGAGTTGCTTAGCCTCTAGGAGACTCCATTTCTCCACCTGTAAAGTGCAGATAGGCTTTAATTCACATAATTTTCATGAGATTATAGATGATGCCAAACATAGGGATAAATGCTTACTTAATATATATGCTAACAAAACCCAGCTCACCTCAAAAAGGAAAAAAGACAAACATAAGGAAGGTTGATTCAGGCAAAACTTGGAGATGAGAGAGGCCAAGGCTAACTCTCAAAGTACTTGCCGGCTGGCAGGGGTGGATAAGTCAGGAAGTGGGCAGACCCTGGGCTGCAGTGGGCTTGTGGGCTTTAGTAACTCTGAGGGCATGAAGGGCAGGAGATGGGGCAGAACTCAGGAAGATGTGAGTTTAGCAAGACCATCAACATGGTGCCTTCACCGACCTGCTGTGTCACCCCAATCTGTCTCTGTCCCTCCTTGGGCCTCGGACTACCCCTCCAAGGTGGGTTCTTCCTAATGAGAGACCCCTGACTAGGGGTTTGCAAATATGTATATTCCTTTGTGAATTTCCTTCTTGAGTGTCCTCTTGTCCCTGTCTAGGGTGTTCTGTGAACAGAATCTTGTATTCTGTTCCCACGGTCTGGCACAGAGACAAGTTCTCACCCAACGAACAAATGAATGTCATATTTCTTTTTTGGGAGGGTGGGGGTTAAAGGAGAGTCCTTTGGCTTCCTCTTGCCTGGCACCTGGCTCACCCTCCACATACACCTGCAGGTCTACTGACGTGGCTGGACACTGGCCCATGTGTAGTTACCCTTGTTTTCTTCCCTCTCCAGACAATACCTTTGTTTCTGTTGTTCTTCCCAGAGAGGGGAAACAGAATGTTTTAATGATGTTACAAGAAGCCCACCAGCAGTTCCTCTCCAGGTATGTGAGGAAGGTGTCCTTGATTTTCTTTTTTTCCTCTATTTCCTTCTATGAATATCTGTGTCTTTTCAAGTAAAAAAAAATATTTATACAAAGGAGGTGAGTGGGCTGTAACGAAAACACAGATGGCTTTTAAACATGAGAAAGTGCTCAGCCTCCTCCACAATAAAAATGCAAATGATAACTACTCTAAGAATCCATTTTTACACCCATCTGACTGGCAAAGGTCAAAGAAGCCTCATAGTCAGTGTTGGTGAGTACATGGGGAAATGTTGGCTTATGCCCTGCTAGAGTGGGAAAAACTGTACCACCTCTTGGAAGGACAATGTGGCAATACCTACACAAATGTCACGTGCAGATCCCTTTGACCTGAGCATTGCACTTCTTAGAACTTATCCATCAGATATGCTCACACGTGGAAGAAATGACGAGGGTAAAATGTTACTCATTGCAGCATTGTTTATGAAGGCAAAATATTGGAAACAACGTTAAGGCTCATTAGTAGGAAACTGGCCTAACACGTAGTAGTACTTCCCTGACACAGAGCACTACTACACCACTGCACAGCTTCAAAAACAAATCAAGCCGGGTGCGGTGGCTCATGGCTATAATTCTAACACTGTGGGAGGCCAAGGTGGGATGATCACTTGAGGCCAGGGATTCAAGACCAGCCTGGGCAACATAGCAAGACCCTATCTCTACAAAAATTTAAAAAATTAGTTGGGTGTAGTGGCAGGTGCCTGTAGTTCCAGCTTCTTGTGAGGCTGAGGCAGGAGGATCTCTTTTTTTTTTTTTTTTTTTGAGACAGAGCCTCAAGCTATCCCCCTGGGTAGAGTGCCATGGCATCACAGCTCATAGCAACCTCCAACTCCTGGGCTCAAGCGAGTCTCCTGCCTCCGCCTCCCAAGTAGCTGGGACC
>CAUYQV010198882.1:0-18882 GCA_963574575.1 Galagoides demidoff
GGCTAATATGGATACGGCCCCCAAAAGCATGAGATTTACACTCTCTCCCCAATTTTCAAGGGCCATCCAGAGTTCACTGGACTGTCCGAATCACAACACTTCCCAAGGCATGCCCCCTCAGCCAATAGCTCTGGCACTTTCCACTGCCTCTGCATACCACTCAGTCCAACAAAATTTCATTTTATCACTGATTTGTGGCTCACTTCTCAAATTCCTGAGACCAAAGACTCACTGAAGAAATTCCATTAACAAAACTACAACATCCTTTTTAATATCTTTTCATTTTTTCCCCAAGACCCACATGGCCATGTGGTCACTGCCAAAGACAGCCAAAGACAGAAAGTGAAAAACCTGGAACTTCCAGTTTCTCTTAGAATAGCCTGGGGGCAAAGTTGGAGCAGGAAAGAAGGGCACACTCACACATTTCTTTCACTCCATGAATGGTGGGGCTAGGGGAGTGAAACCCCACCTATTGCTACCTATCTCAGTCAGTCTCCAAGCACTCACATGCACACAATTCCAACCCATTTCTTAACCTGGGCAGCCTCAATTTTCCACTGGAGCTGCCACTTAGCCATAGGAGGCAAACCAACACTCTCCTAGGCCCTGTGAAGGGAGGTCCAACTCCATCCTTGGAGTTCTGTAGCTACACCACATCCACACACTCTCACACACCTCTCAAAAGACCTACCAGAGATCTAATGCTCAAGGAGTTGATCAGGCTCCTTCTTCCATTAAAACTGTAGTGGGACTGCAGATCACTCATACCTTGCCTTGGACATCTCCCTGTGTATGTACCTGTTCCTGCATGCCAGTTCCTCCAGGTGTTTGACTTGGTGAAGACCCACCAAGGGGTTCCTTTCTCAGCCCAGTCAAGGAGTCCACACACATAGGCCAGACTGCCTCCCTGTTACACTCAGTGATCATGTCACCCAGGCAGATCAGGGGCCTCTATGTGGGTGTTCAGAGGATTGGCAGCAACTACCAGGTGCATGTTCTCTCCAAGGGTGATCTCATTTCCTGGTCAGGGGACCAAAAATGTTGCAGGAAGACAAGGCCCAACAGAAAGAAAAAGCACCCAAACACCACATTTATAAGAGGAAGGGCTTTATTCACCAACTGAGAGCTTACTGCATAGAAGAATTCCAAATGACTTCACTCCTCGACTGGCTTGGTCCTTCCCTTTTTATCAACAGTCAAAAAGTTCCACCCCATAAGTACCATTCCCATTGGCCAGCGTGAATCAAGCAGGAGCTGCTATTCCAGCCCGTATAGAACTACAGGATTTCACAGAACTTGGAAATTTCCAAGTTCCAGGAAGTTAAGTTTACAAAAGAGGACCTGCAGGTGTATCCTTGTGGTCTCCTTGAGAAGACCTGTTTTTCTGGCCTTACCTTTCTCGGTTATCTTCTCTCATTTACTCACTGTGTTTGTCTATTAAACTGCTCAAATGCCTACTTTTAGTATTTTCCAAAGTCTCGGTAACCAAACCATTTGGGGTGGTGGTGATACAGGATTCCACCACTCAGGGCTACCCAGTATTCCCCCCTTTCTCTAGGCCCAGGTGAGCTCAGAAGTCAGACCTCCATTTCCAGGCAAAAGCAGACTGCCTTTTTGGGGACACACCCTCTGGGCTCTGATAAGATAATGAACAAAGCAGCCTTTTGTGGTGGTTTTTTTGGGGAGGAGCACACACCCCAATCCCTTATCAGGGACAAAGACTGTAAAGGACCTGATAACCTCACCCTAGTGAAGGAGGAACTACATCCTCTAGACTTAAGATGCCCAGATAAAAGAGCCCACGTGGAGACTCCTGAGAGAGTTCTTCAGTTTTTTCCCCCTTCCAGAAGCCCTGATGCTTTTTACTTCTTCTGTATCCCTTTCTAATTTCTAATAAAAGTCCTATCTTACAACTGATCTGTGGTCTGTGGGGTCATTCTTTGAATCCCTGAGACCAAGGACCTATTGAAGAGCAAAATTCTGGTGTCAGTGAGAAAGAGATAATGATTTACTATCAGTCATAATATATATTTTTAAATGCATTGGATAAAAATGTATATTAAAAAGAAAAAGCATGTTTTAAAGGTTAGGAAAAGGTAAGGGAAGGAGAAAAGAAGGCAAGTAATGGAATGTTGATGAAAAGGAGCAAAAGAACAAAAAGAGACACAATCTCTCAATTATCTAGGTGTAAGAGGCTGAGAAATAGTTCCCTGAGGGAAGAACATATTTGTAAAAGAATGGGAGAACAAGAAAAATAAATGACTACTGCTTCTCTCATGATTGAAGGGATAATAGTAAAGTGAGATCTTGCCAAGATCAGAAAGTGCGGAGAGCAGTCTGGAAAATAGTTTGGAAAAATCATCATCCCTTATAATCCATCTTCTAAAATGCATCACATACTTTTTATTTTTCCCTTGTAAGTATTAGAAATTGAACTTTTCTGCCTGACTGCCTATAACTTAAACAAATTGGGGACTTACAGCCCAGTCACACAATGAGATGTAAAGGCTGGTATTCACAAGTACTGGTCTTGCTCCTGAACGATACCTGGGTCCAGGTTCCTATGACTCCCTTGGCTTTGTATTAATGGTCTTAAGATGGTTGCTCCAGGATCAGTTTTCATAGTCACACCACATACTAGAAAAAAAGATGGCAAGAAGTAAAAGGGCGTGATTCTATACTTCCACTTATATCTCATTTAGCAGAACTATGATGTAACTTGGCTATTACTGTTTGAAAGAAATACAAGATGATGCAGTTTTGTTTGCTGGTTCATTTCTACTGTGGCCTTTCTTACTTCCCGCAACATTAGAATATTATTCAAGGAGAATATGAATACCAATGTGGCAGCTTTTTTGGGATTACACAAATTAAATTTACTGTAAATTTGCTAAATTTACAGATGAGACTGGCATTACTATTGTTTAGCTGATGATATTAAAGTATGACATTTTTTCAGTGAATATTTATGCTTTACACAAAATGATTCAGGTCAGAAAGATGGTGCAAAAGGAAGCCCTGGACATTCCTCCCCCAATAAAAATGTCAAATTAACAATAATCCATACACAAATTCCCTTCTGAGAATTCAGCAACTAGCTGAGAGGCTTCTGTATCTTGGCTGAGCACAAAACCAGACATACAGAACCTGACAGGGAGATTCAAACACCCTCTCACCTATAATGACTAGCAAGATTTCATCAGTAATAGAAATTCTCCCAAGAAAAAAAGCTAGATGGATTCAATCCCAAATTTAACCAACTATCCCAAGAAGAACTAATATTAAAACAAGCCTCTGAAATAGTTCCAAAATATCAAGGAGGAAATTCTCACTAACACGTTCTTCAAGGCCAGTATCGCTCTGATACCAAAAACAAATGAGAACACAACAATAAAAGAAAACTATAAGCCAGTATTCTCAATGAACATAGACACAAAAAACTTCAAAAAATACTAACAAACTGAACCTAACATCACATCAAAAAAAATAATATACCATGATCAAGGGGATAAATGTGATATATCACATCAACAGAATCAAGGATAGAAACCACATGATCATCTCACTAGAAGCAAAAAAGGCATTTGATAAAATTCAACATCTTTTTAGGCTAAAATCCCTCAAAATTAGGAAAAGAAAGAGCATATATCAACACGATAAAGGCCATTGTGAAAAATCCACAGCTAAATCATACTGAATGGGGAAAAGTTGAAAGTATTTTCTTAAGAATTGGAACAAGACAAGGATGCCCACTTTTATCACTCTAATTGAACCTAGTATAGGAATTCCTAGCCAGAGCCATCAGGCAAAAGAAAAAATAGAAGGCATCCAAATTGGAAATAAGGAAATAAAATTATCTCTACTGATAATATCATCTTATATCTAGAAAACACAAAAGATTCCTAGATTTGATAAATAAATTCAGCCAAGTTATAGGATACAAAATAAATGTACAAAAATCAGTGGTGTTTCTATACATTGAAAATGGCCAAGAAGTTAAACCCTTTTACAACAGCTACAGAAAATAAAATACCTACATTTGTATTTAACCAAGGAGATGAAAGATCCCTACAAGTAAAACTATGAAACACTAATGAAAGAAATTGTACATGACACAAACAAATGAAAACATTCCATGCTCATAGATTAGAAGAATTGGTATTGTTAAAATGACCAAACTGCCTGAAGTAATATATAGTTTCAGTACAATTTCCATCAAAACATCAAAGTAATTTTTTGCAGAATTAGAAAGAGATGCTAAAATTTATATCAAATTTGTATTTCATAGAAGTAGAGAAAAGAACACAAATAGCCAAAGCAATACTAAGGGGGAAGAAGATCACAAAAGATTACAAGGTTACAGTAACCAAATCAGCATAGTACTGGTACAGTTTTTGGCCAGGGCTGGGTTTGAACCCATTACCTCTGGCATATGGGGCCAGTGCCCTACTCCTTTTAGGAGTGCTAGTACAAATACAAACATATAGATCAATGGAACAGAATAGAGAACCCAGAAATAAAGTCACATATTTGCACCCAACTGATTTTTGACAAAGTTGACAGAAACATACACTGAGAAAAGTATACCCTTCTCAGTAAATGATGCTGGAGGAATTTTATTGCCAGAAACAAAAATTTAACTGTTCCTTATTTTTCACTGTATATAAAATTCAACTAAAGATGAATTAAAGACTTAAATGTTGAGACCCCAAACCATAAAACTACTAGAAGAAAATCTAAGGAAAACTTTTCTGGGCTCAGCGCCTGTGGCTCAGGTAGCTAAGGCGCCAGCCACATACACATAAGGTGGCAGGTTCGAATCCAGCCAGGGCCCGCCAAACAACAATGATGGCTGCAACCAAAAAATAGCTGGGTGTTGTGGTGGGCACCTGTGGTCCCAGCTACTTGGGAGGTGGAGGCAGGAGACTCGAGTTGGAGGTTGCTGTGAGCTGTGAGGTCACAGCACTCTACCCAGGGGGACAGCTTGAGGTTCTGTCTCAAAAAAAAAACCAAAAAACAAAACTTTTCTGGAAAATAATTTATGACTAAGACCTCAAAATCACAGGCAACAAAAGCAAAAATAAGCAATAGGTCTTAATTAAAGTAAAAATATTTTATACAAGAAAGTAAATAATAGAGGAAAAAGGAAGCCTGTTGAATAGGAAAAAGCATTTGCAAATTATGTGTGTGACAGGGGACTCATTTCCAGAATTTATAAGGAATTCAAAAAAATTAATCAACCCACCAAACAATTTCATTAAAAAGTGGGCAAAGGCATGATTAGCCATTTTTCTGAAGAAGATATACAAATAGCCAGCAAGCATACAAAAAATGCTCAATATTACCAATCATAAGAGAAATGCACATGAAACAAAAATGAGATATTATCTTATAATGGCTATTGTTAAAACGACAAGAAAAAAATAACAGATGTTGGTGAGGTTGAAAGGAAAAGGGAGTTGCTAATCAATAGGCAAAAGTTTTATTTATGCAAGATAAATAAGTCCTGGATATCTATTATGCAGCAATGTACACATATATATAGTTAATAATACTGTACTATACAATGAAATTTTAAGAAGGTAGATCTCATGTTAAGTGTTCTTAAAATTGTAAAATCAATTTTTAAAAAATATATCCCCAAATATAGCTATTTACTAATGGCTACATTTTCCTTTTCTTTTGGTATTCCCAAAATAGTAACAGAGGAATGTTGTAAAATTGATTTAAATGAATGAACTATCTACATAAATAAAATCAACAAGAAAAAAAGAAAAAACATGAAATAAACAATTATGAAAACAATCAACATGAAATAAACAATTATGAAAATATTTGTATCAGTGGCATGAATGACCAAAGCTCTCTAGAAACTTTTAGGGATCATTTGTAAGCAGAATTCCTTATTTTTGAAAACAGTAATAAAGATAACTTATGGCAGTTTATAAAGCGTTATTGTTATTATATAAACTAAGATTAGTTTGATTGCACAACAGAAAACTCAAAATAGCAATGTGGTCTAAGCACATGAGTCGGCTGTCCAGGCTCACAAGATGATTTGTTGACTTCCTTAGCCACTTAATTCTTAGTTTTCTGCAGTACATGGCTTCTATTTTCGAGGTTGCTTCAAAGACAAACATTACTTTAACACAGGTAATAAGAAAGTGGAAGAAGAAAAAGCAGAGAGGCTATGGAATTAAGTCGATTCCCCTCCAACTACTTTCCTAGAAATTCCATAACTTCTGCATATGTCTATTGGTAGTAAAGTATTTTCACCCCCACAACCTTGCTAAAAAGAAGTTTTGAAGAAGTAGTGGAAAGCCTGTTACATCATCACCCTCAATTAATAATCAGGTTCTGTTTTATGGAACAAAAAGAGAAGAGGTTTTGGATGGTACTTAGTAGCATGTGCCATAGCACGTTAAAACTACTCTACACAGCAATGAGCTTCAATAAATAGGGAAGTGGTTACCCTGCCCAATTCATGATTACAAAGAACAAATTCATAGTGTATATAACAAAGCAATAACTACAAAGAAAAACATTTTATTTATTTATTTATTGAAACAGAGTTTCACTATGTCACCCTTGGTAAAGTGCCATGGCATCACAGCTCACAGCAACCTCAAACTCTTGGGCTTAAGCGATTCTCTTGCCTCCAACTCCCAAATAGCTAGGACTACAGGTGCCCACCACAATGCCCTGCTATTTTTTGGTTGTACTTGGCCCGGGCTGGATTCAAACCCGCCATGTTGGGTATATGTGGCTGGAGCCCTAGCCACTGAGCTACAGGTGCCGAGCCAAAGAAAAACATTTTAGTTACTTACTGTAACATGTTTCCCTTCCTAGTGTCTGCTGTTGTCTGGTGCTTGTGTACAGGTTAAGATTAGCATTTGGCAACTTTGCCCTATATCCCAAACATCCAACCTGAACAGTTCTGCTGAGTTATAAAGGTGTCCCTGTAGCTTTACGTGGAGAAGATGATGACCAGTTTGTATACCATGCAGGAGATGTTCCTGTGTGGCACTTTAAACAATGAGATCTTCCTGCATGGATTTTTCTCATTTCTCTCCCAATCCTTAGGAAGCCTTTCCTGTCTTCAGGTGAGGACAAACCCTCACTCAGTTTCCCAATGTTCTCATGTCTCATCTGCTGCAACACCAATAACATGCCCAGAAATCCACCAAGAGAACATTGCACAGTGTCCCTTAATTAATTTTACACATACAATATCATACAAATTTTGGTATTAGACATGGTAAGTTTCTGAATTTTTCAGAAGGGTACAGATGCCTGAAAGCATTGTTGTTGAGCTCCAGCGGTTTTAGACTCCAGGGTAACATAGGATGTGAACACCATGAAGGGAAAGCCTTGCTCTGTTTATTAACAGTGTCTGCTATGAGCACCAGGAAGAAAAATCCTGAGCAAGTCTCACTTGTATTAATGATAGGGCCCAACATACCTTGTCTCCAGCTAACTCTTCTCTCCTTGGTGGCTTCTTTCAGCTAATGCTGTTTAGCTGTTTTTAGTGCTCACATCACCAGCTATTTTTGGTGATGAACATTAGGAACAAAAGTTTTCTGATTTTTTGCATTAGGAACAGAAAGTGTCCTCCCCACAAGGCTAAGGGAAATAGTTACCATTCACTTCACCTTTTATGTGTGCCTAGCATGGTGCTGACTTTGTTTCATTTCATCTTCTCTGCACATTCCTTTGAGCTGGTGTCTGAAGCAGAGGTTAACTAAAATGTTTGGGGGAAGAAAAGACCTGGAATAATCTGATTAAAATTGTGTAATATTTTTACTGTTACAGAAAAAAATAAAACCACAAATTATGTTTTGTAATTTGTGTACATTATTTTCCTACTTTTAACAGTTTTATTATGCATTTGATGGTTAAAATATTTCCTACCTCAGCAATTCCTGGCCTGCCTCTGTGAGGTTAAGAGCAAAGTATCTGCTTCTATTCTCTATACCTTACTTATAGCAATTACCACGTTTGTGAATTATAGGTGAAGAAATTGAATCATATAGCCATTAAATAACGCCCAAGATTACATAACTAGTAGTCAGACAAAGATTTAAAATCAGATCTGATCAACCACAACGTTTATTCTTCAAATCCTGATATTTGGTTTTTTAGGTTCTTAGCATTTAAGAGAGGCTTTCCAATAAATGAAGAATAAAACTTTTTTTGGCCAAACCTAGAACAAAATTTCTTAGTAAAAAGAGTATGCTGATAGGGCGGTGCCTGTGGCTCAAAGGAGTAGGGTTCAGGACCCATATGCCAGAGGCAGCAGGTTCAAACCTGGCCCTGGCCAAAAACTGCAAAAAAAAAAAAAAAGAGTATGCTGATAAATGTTTAACAACAGGCTATCAACAAAATGAAAACAAAGCAAGACAAAAAAAAAAACCAGCCCTGATTTTTAGCAATTTGCCAGTTCTGTGGTCCCTCCATGGCTAACTTCAAGTTACTAAGGTGATGGCATTAAAGTGAATTTGTGAAGATGTACACAAAAGGCAGTCAGTACCCTGTCTACAAGTCATTGACTCTGATAATGTCTTTTCTTCTCATTCATAATTAATCACATAATTAACCAATTTTTGACTTGCATAGGCAATGTGGGAAGAGCTTCAATTTTTCAACTAGGTCAGTCAGAGTGTAATCCTGGTCCATTACTAAAGGGCTTCATATTCATGTGATTGTGGGCAACTTCTTCATCCTTTTGGAGCCTCTGTTGCCTTATGAATTAAATGGAAATAACACAACTTACCTCATGAGACTTGATGAGTATACAATAAAATAATATATGGAAATTGCCTTCTACAAAGTAACTATGAAGTTTATTTAGTTCCCTACACACAAATATTTATTTACTTTCATTCATTTCTTTGACTTGCATTTATTGTAAAATAATTTTTTACTGGCATTATGTGACTTTTTTCGTTTTCTTAATTATAAAGACTCATTGTATTTTACCTTTTATATTCCAGCTTTTCAGAGATATTAAAATAACTCCAATATTAAAGATAATATATGAACAAGCAAACACTTACATGCTATTATAAATAGTGACTATTACTTTAGTGTCTGCATTGGGGAGGCAGTAGGAAACTGTGCCATCTATTCCATTAAAATAAAATGGCAACCTGCCATTAAAATAAATTGGCAGCTCCTGCCAATTGCTATGAGGCAAAATCTAAGCTCACTAGTGCCAGAACTTACCATTTTTCTGAAGTATTAGGATCTAAATCTTTTTGTGAAACCTGATTTTAAATATTTTCTCCTAGAACATCATATTTTTGTGAAACCTGATTTTACATATTTTCTCCTAGAACATCATATTCCCAGTGTTGCATAGGTCACCTATGGTCGATTAGTTGGCAGCTTCTGAATTAAATGAGGACAGTCTGGCTAGCAGAGAAGGTAGAAAAGCCTTAGCGAGCTAAAGAGGAAGGAATGACGACAGGAGAAATCTTCAGCCAGCATCTGCCTCTGCTCCAGAGAAATGCTCTTGGTGGTAGACATGTTTGCATCAGTACCACTGAGAGAAATTGAATGTGATTTAGCACACTAAGGAATATGATGATTCTTCCATAGAAAGCAGAGAATATTTTGTTTAATCATGGAAAATAATATAATTAATATAGTGGTAGTTGAAGATGAATTCAAGAATGGGAATCAGTATACCTAATATTTTAAGAACCTCCATCCTTCATGCCAGGCTGCCTAAGTTTGCATCTGGCTCTCCATTTTTAAATTTTGATACTATGGTGCAGTCATTGTATCTCTCTGGGTCTCATGATAATAAGATTGTCATGAGGATTAAGCAAATTACCAATTATAAAGTATACAATGTACTCATACTAAGATGAAATCAGTGGAAAAACAACTACATGCCCACAGGAGAGGAAGACACAAGTATATTCAAGTGGGGGGAGGAGAGGGAAGAAGGGAAAGTGGAAAGGGGAGAAGGGAGGGGGATTGGAGAGCTCTCAACTAATGTGTAGAATGAAGGGTATAGAACATACTCCCTGGATGAAGGGCTCAACTACAGCTTGAAGTTTATCTTAGAAGCACAATATATCCTAATCATTTGTACCCTCACATTAATCTGAAATAAATAAATAAACAAACAAATAAATAAATAAAGTGCTTTGAATACTACCTAGCACTACCTAGCATATAGGAAATATCCAAAATATTGTTACTATTGTTCAAATAGAGAGAGTGGCAGAAAGACTAGGTAAGAGGTCAATATAAAATACACATGTAAATTGTTCAAAAAAGATTCAAAGGCATTTGACGGCCTTATTAAAAAAAAGTGCAAAAGTAAAGAATGAGGTATGTATTTTTTTTTTAATTTGGTTAATAAAAAAGTGTCCTACCTTGACAAAAACAAAGAATTACACATTGGCAATCTTGTGATCAGGAAAAGATGAATTCAGCTTTATATGTAAGTAGAAGATGAGACCAAAAAAGAGTCCAGTTTGTAGTTGAAAATGTAGGACAAGAGGTAGATTGCACTTTAAATATGACATATTTACTGAACAGCAAATAAATTCAAAATGCATTTATTGAACAGCAAATAATGTGCAATATCTTATGTTCAGTGCTTTGAAGGAAAAAGATATTTTAAACAAAATCTAAGCCCTTCAATGAACAAAATACAGTTTCTACAACAGAAAACTGGAAAAGGACATGAATGACCTTTGCACCAGGTAAGAACTGATAAAATGGTGGCAACAAGTGCTCAGGGTATTCACAGAAGAGAAAGAATGTTGGAGGTGGAGGTTAATGAGAGACTTTACAACGGCTTCCCACAGGATCTGCGATGATGCAATGCAGAGCACACAGGAGAAAGCAAGCTAGAGACACACACTCGGGAAAACAGAGGGCACTTTCAGGACCAAGCAACAGGTTAGTTTGGTGAAAATGTGGAGTTCTTTGATTTGTACACATTGTTCAAGCAAGAAATATTATTTTAGGGCCTGTTAGGAAGGGTCTTAAATGTCAGTATAGGACTTTTGATTTTATGTATAAAGTGAAGAGTTTGTATCAAGCATTTTGGCAGTGCATTAATACAAGGACTCTCTGCTTTTGAAGGATTCTCATGGCCATTTCACATAGGACGGAGTAGATGGAGAAAGCAAATAACACTGGAAGAGATGTTTGGATGGAAAGAACTATGTGAAACCCTGTCTGCATGGCTCAGCACTGACTACATGAACATGGTTAGTTTGAAGGGAGAGATTAGGAAAAGTACCTTTAAGTAAAGCAGCAAAGTTGGGCAAAGTAGCTGATGCCGAGAGGAGAAAAATCTGTAATTCAGAAGAGACTGACACTTAAATTTCAAATTTAATAATCACCCAGAGATCATTGTCAAAATCAGAAAGTAAATGAGATTGTAAAAGGAGGACATTCAGAAGAATAGAAAGAGATTTTGTGCCAGCAGCTTGGGAGGTAGCTACATGAAAGAAATGAGAGGAAGAAGAAAAGAGACAGAGGAAAAGAGGTCATTGCAGTAAGAGAGAGATATTAAGAAAGAACAAGGAGTGCATGGCAGCACAGAGCCAAAATCATGATAGGGAATGAGTTCCTGGATTTCCTTCAACCTTTTTCTTTCGAAGAAAAGGAGGGTCTATAGAAAAAGGATACAGGCACACAGGGCTCTGTCCAGCTCTGGTGAAAGCCTTGCCCTGCAGAGGGCAGAATAAAAGCAGCCAGAATTCAGACAACAAATGCACTCTACATTACAGCCAAAGATGCAGTAAGATTGCCTAGAAATTTATCTACATAATATGTGCCTTGATCAATTGAGCTCCTTCTATTTTTATTTTATTTATTTATTTTTATTTCTTATAGCATAATTGTGCATTAATGCAATCATGGGGTACAGTGTGCTGTTTTCACATACATTTTAAAATACTTTCATCAAACTGGTTAACATAACCTTCATGTCATTTTCTTAGTTATTGAGTTAAGACATTCATACTCTGCTTTTAGAAAGATTCGCTTGTACCCTTTAAGATAAATCATAGAGGTGAGCCCACCAATCACCCTCCCTCCCCCATCCACCCCCCTCACCTTCCCTTTCCCACCCCCTACCCATATTCTAAGGCTATAATTAGGTTATGATATTCTTATGAAAGCTATGAATTAGTTTCAAAATAGGGCTGTGTACATTGGATACTTCTTCTTCCACTCTTGAGATACTTTGCTAAGAAGAACACTTTCCAATTCCATCCATATAAACATGAAGGAGGTAAAGTCTCCATCTTTCTTTAGGGCTGCATAATATTCCATGGTGTACATATACCACAGTTTATTGATCCATCTGTGGGTCAATGGGCATTTGGGCTTCTTCCATAACCTAGCAATTATGAATTGGGCTGCAATAAACATTCTGATACAAATATCTTTGTTGTGATTTGATTTTTGGTCTTCTGGATATATACCTAATAAAGGAATTGTAGGATCAAATGGCAGGTCTATTTTTAGTTCTCTCAGTGTTCTCCAGATGTCTTTCCAAAAGGAACAAATTAATTTGCATTCCCACTAGCAGTGTAGAAGTGTTCCCTTTTCTCCACATCCACACCAACATTTCTGGTTTGGGGATTTTGTGATATGGGCTAATCTTACTGGGGTTAGGTGGTACCTCAAAGTAGTTTTGATTTGCATTTCTCATAGATCCAGACATTTCCATTTACTTTTAATGGCAATGTCTGGATTTATGTAGACATATCTTGATAATGCAACACCATTGCACTAAGGAAACTGTTCTATAATTCAAGGTTTATCAACCTTCCACAATTCTGGACTGGATATTTTGTTATGCGGTCTATCTAGTGATACTTAACAGCATCCCTGGCCTCTATCCACTAGATGCTAGTAACATCTTTTCCTATTTTTGACAACCAAAAATGTCTTCAGTCACCAATACCCTTGGAACTGTGGGTCAGGGCAAGGAGGAAGATTGCCCACTTCCCACACATTGGGAACCACTGCTGTTGATTACAAAAAGGAAAGGTTTTGGCTTTTTATTTCTTTTACAGGGGGAAGAAAGATAACTAAAGAACAAAGTACCCAGAGTAATAAAGTTGTAGTTACCAGGTTTGTGACATAAAAATATTACATATAGATATATGTAGACATATACAAATATTTATAGAAAGAAATAGGAGACAGTTATGCTTTCAAGTACCTAAGAAGTGGAAGGGGCTGAAGTTATAAAACCAAACAATAAGTTAACCATTATATCTAAAGAGATATGCCAGAGGGTAGTATTTTCATTTAGTGGCAAATACAATTAAACAGACATTCAGTTTGAAGCAAATAAAATCCTCTATATATCTGGTGGCATCTTTACACTGATATAAATTGCAGTGAGAAGCAATTTGCATAAATCACTATTATTCCAGAGAGAGATATAGAGATCAAGCAAGTCCAATGTGACAGATGTTATAAATGTCGTCATTATGGTTTTTCATTTCAATTCAAACAGTTCATAGACTTCCTCTACTGATTGTATTAAACAGGGAATTGTAGTTTCTCCTGTCAGGAAGTACAACAGCTTTGTCAGGCAGCAAATTTGTTCACTCAGGCTAAGCTTTTTACTTTCCTGGGGATGCAACGGACTTCACAATATGGTGTACAAAACCAACTTACTCCAGATCAAAAATAGGCTGAAAAAATAACCCAAATTACAGATAAAAACACAAAAAAGAAATAAATAATGTAACATCTGCTTAGTATCTCAAACAATTTTAGACAAGTCAGTGCAAAATAATAATGGATTTTTTATTTTTCATATCAATAAACATTATCATGCAGAAGGAAGGGCCATATCAATGGTTCATAAAGGTCTAAATTCTCGTATGCAGAGACATAAAAGCTGTCATATTGACAATTTCTTTTTATTAGCTTCAATGTAATGGATGACATAGAGCAGAATTATCTGTATGTGTCTAAGACTATTTTTTCTTAAATGTTATTTCCTCTTCAGACTTTTCCTAAAATAAGTATATACTGCTGCCTGGTAGGAGTAAATTTACTACGTAACAAAAGCAAAATAAAAACTTTATTTTGAGATACAGTTCAAAAACTTAAATCTTATATATAAAATATATATTAATCTTTATGTATGCTATTTAATATAAATAGATATTACATACATGTATAGATACATAAAAGATCAAAATGCAGCAACATTAAAGATTACTCTTTTGCAACAAAAAGATACACATATAACCAGAGTATCACAGGATTTACCAAAGTATGTTCTGTCCCTATTTATAAGTTGAAACCCCAACCCCCACTGTGATTATATTTTGGGACAGGACTTTTAGAGTGGTAAAGTTAAATGAGGCCACAAGGGTGGGGCCCTGATTCTATATGACTGGTGTGCTTACAAGAAAAGGAAGTCACACCAGGGATGCACACTCAGAAAAGAGGCCAGGTGAGGACACAGTTAGAAGGTGGCCATCTGAAAGACACTGAGAGAGGCGTCAGAAGAAACCAAACCTTCCCACACCTTAATCTCGGACTTTCAGCCTTTAGAAGTGTCAAAAAATACATTTCTCAGTTTAAGTCACCAATCTGTAATTACAACATTTTGTGATAGCAGCCTCAGGAGACAAATATGCCAAAGAAAGTCACCTTTGCCAAAATTTTTCTTTTTTTTTTTTTGAGACAGAGCCTCAAGCTCTTTCCCTGGGTAGAGTGTCATGGCATCACAGCTCACAGCAACCTCCAACTCCTGGGCTCAAGCGAGTCTCCTGCCTCAGCCTCCCAAGTAGCTGGGACTACAGGCGCCCGCCACAATACCCGGCCATTTTTTGGTTGCAGCCATCAGGGTGATCTAGTCAGGATTATGTTTTAAAAAAGGAATGGATGGAAAGTGTGAGAGCAAAAGACTAGAAATAGCATTATTAGCTTAGGTTACTGCAAGCAGGCAGTGAACAGACAGAATAAATTTTGTTTTACCAAATGGGGTAAAATATTTTCAATAATAAGATATAACTAATTCAACTCATTATGATAATGAAACGCAAATGTTTCTAAGGAGGCAACATCTTATGACAAATACTGATAAGAATATTGGTAAGGTAGTAAGTAATTAATATATTTTGTTGTTTTAAGCTTTGTATTTAATTTTCATAGCCTATTATTTTACCTATATTTAGGAGTTAGTATTTTTTAATCACATGTATATCAACAGTTTGTATGTTCAGAGTATTGAATTGCAAAACTTAGTTTTCCAAACATGTATTAGAAGTGGAATTCATAGTTGGTTCTAGATGGATGGAATATTCATCTACCAATTTTGTTAAAATAAATCACTAATATTATATTTCGTCACTCTATGTGCCAAGAATTTTATGCCACGTTGAAATGCTTTGCTCATTTAAATGTGTTTCTCCTATATTTGTAATTAATGTTGGAATCTTCTAAATTTATCGCAAGAAAAATTAAAAAATAATTTTCTTATACCAGAAGTATTATCCTTCTGTATTAATTTGAAATGATTTGATTTAGAAGTTGATGCTCATTCAACTCATTGAAAAATATGTCTGTGTTATTAAAATGTGAATTGTTGTCATATTTCATTGAAATGCACATTATGATTTCAGGAAACATTAATGGTGCCATGACTATGCCTTTGACTCAGAAGTTCATCACAGTTTGTGAATGGAAGAACCTCTCCCTGATGATACTCAGATTATTCCAATAGAAAATGTATTAAATCCTTTCAGACCTATACACTTTTGATTTGCTTAAGTTACTTTGCTGAAGAAATTATTTAAAATTTTTCAAGTTACTTATTGGCCAGTTAGAAAACTTTCCTAGGCTAGGTGATCAATCAGCTTGGAAGTGCTCTAACATATAGTTGCTCTTCATTATCTGTAAATTTCATAATTGCAAAGTTACTGTGATTTATTTGTGACTCCAACATTAGTGCTTATGACACTTTCCGTGGCCATGCAAAGAGCAACAAAAATTTCATTTGGTTAGTACTTTCATTCCCACGTGACAGCAAACAAGGCAAGGCTCCGTCTTCTTGTTTCAGCTGATATTCTGTGAATATCCTTTTTGCAGTTGTATGCTGTTTTTGACACTTGTTTGTGCTTTTACTTTCACAATGGCCCCAGGTCAGTGCTGGGGCCTAGTTTCATTATCTTCAGCACAAGAAGGCCCTGCTGTGTCCCATGGAGAAGATAGATGTGTTGGTTGGGTATTATTCAGGCATAAGCTATATGCTGTTGGCTGTGTGTTCAATGTAAGCGCATCAATAGTATACATTAAATGAGGCGTCTGTGACTAGAAGGACACATAAAATAGGATGATGTGTTGATCACTAGACACAAATATTTTTTAATTAAATCATAGCTGTGTATATTAATGCAATTATGGGATACAATGTGCTGGTTTTATGTACAATTTGAAATACTGCCATCAAACTGGTTAACATAGCCACAAATATTATGACTAGAGGCTCACAGAAACCAGCAGGAAATACAGAAATCTAACCCTGTGTGTCTCCTAGGGGCAATGGTGTAATATCATGATTCAGTGTTTGTGGTTATTTTGTAGGCCTTGACTGCCATGAATTATGAGAATTTTCAGTATTTATATTTCCTAAATATAGTATGTAAATATAGTAGCTTTGGCAATATGAGATTGAAGGTACATAAACAACTAGTGTTTTGCTTTTCATGTATATAAAGCAAAGTTTAAAATGTTTATGAATTATTCATATTGTTGGGGTAAATATATCCTGAATCATGCACGTGCAATAAAAGTAGGTATAAACGATTTACAAAATCTAACTGATTTAAAGTTTCTTACAGCCTTAGATAGTTAACGTAAGATAGATTATTTCAGAGAGAAATTCCAAAAGGTATATATTTCACAATTAATAACTAGAAAGCTGAGGCATTTGTAGCTGCCTAAATGCAGACATCCTCTCCTGCATGCTGAACTATATATTTTGAATATGAATGAGGAAATCCCGTGTATATGGAAAGAAATTCTCTATCACACGTCGTTACCAAAACAAAACAGAAAAAGAATGCTGAATAAGCTAAATAATTACTGAGGCTTGGATTTAACTTGGGATCAGGGACTAAATACAGTGTTTTAGAAGATCAGCTTAAGATGCTATTCTTAGATAAATCTGAAAGAATAAATCATCCATTGACCTAAAACAAAGAGAATTTAATTTCCGATTCCAATTTAAATTAAAAACCTTGATCAAGTATATTATAATAGCAAACTGAGACTTACCTAGACATCATGCTATTCAGGAATTAATAAACTTATTTTCAGAAATACTTTCAGGTGGCATAAAACAGCCCCCTACGTAACATAACATTTGAGATACTTAATGCGAATAAATAGATAAAGAGCATTAATAATTATAGTTGGTATAGTCCAGTAAATTTATGTGCACAACAGACTTTGTTTTTCTAGATTGTTGTAATTGCAGTCAATGTGTTTCTGTACTATATAAGAAAATAATGGTTCATTGAGAAATATACGAATATGAAGACCCCTTGGACGGAAGCATAAAACAACCAGTGACAGTCTCTTCTGCAGAGTCCAGTGGTAAAACAGACATAGAATCCTTTACTAAAACTTCAGATTACTTACTATTTATTCTTCAAAACACTCCATGAGATAGATACTATTTTTACTAACCACTTTTAAAGAAGAGGAAATCGAAACTTTTTCATCCTAACTATGAGACTTAGTCTTCTAAGGAACTAAAGTACCCTTTTCTTTTCTTTCTTTTTGAGACAGAGCCTCAAGCTGTCCCACTGGGTAGAGTGCTGTGGCATCGCAGCTCACAGCAACCTTCAACTCCTGGGCTCAAGCGAGTCTCCTGCCTCAGCCTCCCAGGTAGCTGGGACCACAGGCACCCTCCACAATGCCTGGCTATTTTTTGGTTGCAGCCATCATTGTTGTTTGGCGGGCACGGGCTGGATCGAACCTGCCACCTTAGGTGTATGTGACTGGTGCCTTAGCCACTTGAGCCACAGGCACTGAGCCTAAAGTACCCTTTTCAACTTTAACCTTTGTAAGAACACATTATGTTAATTCAGCTGTAAAATGTACCTTTCTGGTGAAAAAAATAATTATTTCAATGATCTGTATTAACTATCTTCATTAATGTACTGAATCATTAAATATTCATTCTAAATATTTTGACAGCCACACATTTCAAAAAAAAAGAAAAAGAAAAAGAAGAA
This sequence comes from Galagoides demidoff, assembly GCA_963574575.1. NCBI lineage: Eukaryota > Metazoa > Chordata > Mammalia > Primates > Galagidae > Galagoides > Galagoides demidoff. The sequence continues at coordinate 18,252 of CAUYQV010198882.1, forward strand.
AGGAAAAATAATGTCAATCCAGGTGTGGTGGCTCATGTCTATAATCCTGTTACTCTGGGAGGCTGAGGAGGGTGGATTGCTTGAGCTCAGGAATTTGAGACCAAACTGAGCAAAGGTAAGACCCTTGTCTCTACTAAAAATACAAAAAGTAGCCTGGCCTTGGGGAGGTGCCTGTAGTCCCAACTATTTGGTTAAGACTGAGGCAAGAGGATCGCTTGAACCCAAGAGTTTGTGGTGCTGGGAGCTATGATAATGCCACAGCATTCTACCTAGGGCAACAGAGTAAAACTATCTCAAAAGTAAAGAATAAAACAAAATAGTAATAATCATTAGGGCAAATGTTATTCATATTGCACTCATTTGTATTCTGTCTTCAATAATTTTTTCTGTGATAAGCCGTAATTAATACAAGTACAATTACTATTATTTTTAGTAGTTATATTATGTAATAGTTTTTTTTTTTATTGAATGGTAACTATGTACATTAACACACTTCTGGGGTACAGTGTGGGGTTTTCACATGCAATCTGAAATACTTCCATCAAACTAATCAACACAGACTTCATGTTATTTTCTCAGTTATTGTCTTAAAAGGTTCTCATTCTACTCTTAGAGAGATTCACATGTACCC
>CAUYQV010198884.1:0-12379 GCA_963574575.1 Galagoides demidoff
ATGAAAAAAAAAAAAAAAAACTCCGTAAAAGTATTACAAGCATTATTAAAATAACGACTGATTAATTTTTTTTTTTTGAGACAGAGTCTCACTTTGTCACCCTAGGTAGAGTGCTGTGGCGTCACAGCTCACAGCAACCTCCAGCTCTTGGGCTTAGGCGATTCTCTTGCCTCAGCCTCCCGAGTAGCTGGGACTACAGGCACCACAGCTATTTTTTGTTACAGTTCGGCTAGGGCTGGGTTTGAACTCGCCACCCTTGGTATATGGGGCTGGTACCCTACTCACTGAGCCACAGGTCATTTGAGAGAATAAATTATATAAGAGGTAAACCTTTTTATTTCAAATCATTTTAATGGAAGGTGCTCTCAAAGTGTACACTTCGGTGCCTTTGTAAGAAGAAGATTCTGGACATAAATTTCCCTTTTCTAGGCAAACCAGAACCATTGTTAGGAGCCTCTGTTGGTGTGTGGCGAGTTCTGGGTTCCCTCAGTGGTTTCTTAGATCTCTCCAGCAGAGCCAGAATGGTGTCTCCTACTGTGGAGCTGACAGAGTCCTGCCCTTCCTGTTTGCAACTTCCGAACTGTGGGCTGGGAACCAGATCGCCAAACCCAAGAACTATTTGTTAAACAAACCATCCTAGCAGGGCTTCTATTGAGCCCTGGAGTTGGAAGTGAAGTGAAGTCCTTGTTAGTACCTTGCTAGTGCCTGGATCTGTGGGGGCCGCTGTTTCTGTACTCAGAGTGTATTTTAAAATTTTCAAAATCCAATTGGCCTAAACCCAACCACCAGACTGTGGCTAGGAGGTCGGGGAGATGCTGAGATTGTTTTTAAGATGCTTTCAGGCGATGCTGAGGTTCACACTGGATCGATGTGGCTCTTGCCTTGAGTTCTCCCTCTGTATGAATGAGGGCGAACTGAAAGTCAGAATTTAAAAATAAATCAGCCCTAACCTCATGTCATCTTCCTTCTCCTAACCTCTTCAAACACCCCTTTCCTTCAGAAAAAGAATTTCCAAACCATACACTATTTCATAGACTAAAATAGAGACTTTTATTTCTAAACATAAAACAGATAGATAATTTTAAAAAAAACACAAAAAACGTTACAACAACAAAAACATCAAACCGTCTTTTAGAACACTGCTACTCCCAACTTGCACAAAAGGAAGGGGATGGAAACTTCAACATAACTATAAAATATAGCACTGAGAAGAAACAAGGGGGTCCCTGTGTTCCTCCCTACACAGGCAGAAAGGCTCTCAGTCGGCTTTGGACTTGATATGAACCGAGATAGCACACACATGTTCCAAGACAAGTCATGTGGCTCCAAGACTCCTTCCCAGAAAGCTTAATTTATTGCAAATGCATGTTTTACTATCACAAATAATATGACAAGAGTGAATATGGTCCCTCTGCACACTGTTTACATAAGAGAGCATTTAAACAATGACATTAGTTTGCTTCTGACATCAAAAACCATTTACACAGCATCGATACATGTACACACATGCATGGAAGCTCGCACACAGACACACACTCGGCACCTCCTACCATGGCTGGCCCACACTGATGAACAACTGGTCAGTATCAGTTTACTGGAACAGGTCTTCAGGTGCAAAGGATGGGGTGAGTTTGCTCACATCCACCTGGCTTAGGTAGAGTGAGATAGGAATTAGGCTGTTGTTCCCAGGTGGGTTTCTGAGGAGGGGTGGGGGTCCTCTGGTTCCCAAGCCCTCCCTGGGGAGGGAAGACAAATTAAAATAACAACTCCTTCAGGGTTGGGCACTTTGGAAGGAGGGGGCTGGTCCTTTGGACTTGAAATGGAGGGGAAAAGTACTCATTCCTCCAAAGCTGGTACTGGAAATGTGACATTTTTCCTAACACACACATACAATGAGAGAGAGAGGGGGAGAAAACAGGCAAATTCGGGACCCATGGAACTAGGCCTCCTTCAAAGCAGCTTATTAGTTGTAAGAAAAAGAGTGGGTGTCATTCCCAAGGCAGCCTGAGGAAATTTCCAGATGACAGAGATCTAAGGGGCCAACTGGCCTTTCCCCCGTATAGAGTTACTTATTTCTAAGACATAAAACACTGGGTCTCAGAGAAAATGTCCTGGACCCAGTGTGATCTCCTGAGTTCCCAGAAGACCATGGGCTGAGGTAGGAGACTATCCTGAAGCCTGGGAGCAAGAGCTGCCCAGCTGGGCTTCTGCAAGGAGATATATGTAGAATATACACACACACACACAGACAGACACACACACACGCTTCCCTGTCCACTTCCTCCTCTCCAATAAAACCCCTGGAGGACTCACAGCCCCTGCCTTTTTGTTTCTCCCGTGGGAGGAATGGGGGCTGCTCAGCAGGCAGTGACCTCACAAAGCAGACTCTGTCCTCTGCCTGCCCCTGCAAGTGGTGGCCTGTCTCTGTTTTTCCAGGGGGGAGGCAGACAGACAGTAAGCACCTTGCCAGTTCCCCAGCACTACATCCAGGTGTGGCCAGCTCTCCCTGGTGACAGGAGTCAGTGGAGGGAGTGGGCCTGGGAATCTTTCACTCCCTGCTCTGCAGTGTATCCCACCAACCAGCCATCCAGCTGCCAAGGCAGCAAATGTCTATGGCCTACAGGGGAAAGAAAGGCAGCGGAGGCCAAAAGAGAGCTCCACAGCCTGATGGAAGGGTATCAGGCTCAGAGCCAGCCATCTCTTGGTTCATGTCCCAAATGTGCCACTCCCCAACTAGCTGGTTGCTTTTAGGCAGGATACTCACCCTCTCTGTGCTCTGATATCTGCTCCAGGCTCATGCCATGGCTCCATAGCACGGGCTTACAATGTTAGGGCCATTACAGGCCCTCAGTTTATGTCTCCTTCCCTTTCTTTTTCATCAGAAGAGGAAGAGGGGCTGCTGGACCGTGACCCTCATCCCCACAGAAGTGCCCAGAATGGACTGGCCTTGGGTCCCTGGTTGCTGAGCTCAGAAGTAAGCATTCCAGAGAGGAAGCCTGGGATCCTTTTGGGAAATCGAGCCCCCACCTTGTGATTGCTGTCTCCTGTCTGGATGAGATGGTCAGGTACTATCATGTCATCGTGACAACTAGCAGGCAGGTGCTGGGAGATGCCGGGTCCTGCTGACTGTGCTCCAAGCCTCAGGGCACCTTGCTGTACGGTCTGCTCTGAGGTCAAGAGCTTGCGATTTTGCTGTCCTTTGAGAAACAGCTCCTCCTTGTTCTTTGACAGAGAGAAAGCATTTCTTTTGTTTGAAGTTAAGGGAGAAATGATGACTGGTTGTGAGTTCTTTGATTCTGGCACTCTGCTGGAATGGGGGCTGGCAAAACAAACTACCTAAGGAGTGTCTCTCCCTTTCCCTTTCAAGACCTCAGTTGTCTGCTAGAAAATGAAGGCTTGGCCTGGACAGCTTTAGAGACTATTTCCAGGATTTGTACCTCAGAGGTCCTCAAGTTCAAGAAGAAATTGTAACAAATGAGCATTTCCTGGGCTGATTCCAAACACACAGATGTTAGGAAGCTTAGCCCTGGGTCGGCACCGCCAGGACAAAGAGCTGAAGGGGCTGCTTCTGCACACAGATGCGACAAGCAGGGACATTTGGTATATTTGTCTGTTCCCAAGTCTGCGAGAAGAATGTCTATAGTACCTTGGGTGGACGTGAGGGACTCAGGGCCCCTGTCAGGGATGGTCAGGTAGCAGGGGGTGGCAGAGGGTCATTCTCAACAGTTTGAGGGTGAATGCCTCCGGGTTCTACTAGTGGAGTGTGAGACCAAGATAGGATGAATCCTGTCCCTTAAGAAACAGTTTCTCCTTGTTCTTACTTTGACAGACAGAGGCATTTCTTTTGTTTGAAGTTAAAGGAGAAATGATGGCTGGTGGTTTTAAGTCCTTTGATTCTGGCCCTCTGCTGGAGGGGCCCATGGGGGCTGGCAATTAGGTTATAGAAACCACCTAAGGAGTGTCCCTCCTTTTCCCTCTCAAGACCTTCCTTCTCTCCCTGTGGCAGAGACATCTAAGTGCCACCCTATTCCACCCTAACCTTCTTTCTTACTACAAGGACCCCATTTGTGGGTGGACATGATTCCTCCTCCTGCAGATGTGGGGGAATTGTATGACACAGGTGACAGAGACACTTTCCTGGAAAGCTCCTTGTAAGAAGGAAGTCTTGATGCACTCACCTGCTCTTCCTGCCTGGAACCTGGATGAAAACCTGAAGATAAAGTAACCACCTGCACCATGAGGTGACCGTGACAAAGGGAAAGTGTGTTCGTTGTGAAACCATGGCCCTGACAACTTTGGTGAGGAGATGAAGCCAGTAACTACCTCTCTCTAGAGTTCTCAGGATGAGAGAAAAGTCAAGTCCCTTGTTGAAGCCAAAGTTGGTAGGGGAGCGGTGGAGGGGTTCTGTTGCCTGTAGCTTAATTGGAGGACTCTCTCCACACAGACGCCCCCCTTTCCCCTTCTGGGAGAGCTGGTATTAAGAGTGGCGATGAGGCTCCAGACCTGATTCTCCCACTTAACAGGTAGGGGGAGGAGTCAGGGAACCAGCCTGGGGTCACTAACAGCAGAGGTCCAGCTCAACTCTGTCCAGGGCTGAACAGTGTCACCCTGTCACTCAGTGGATGCACAGACCTTCCCCTGTCCCCGGGACTAAGTTCCTGAGCTCACTGGTGGAATAGGAGCTGCTGAGGCCTCAGCCCCTAACCTGTAGTATGGGTGCAAAGTGGGAACAAGGCAGTCTGTGGAAGTCTTCCACCTCTGACAGCCCCCAAACCCAGGCGTACTCCTTCAGCAGAGGAGCTGGCATTTGCTACGCCATTCTCCCTCCCCTAAAAGTCCCACGTGCAGTTTGTCCCATTACGGGCTTTCTGAGTTTAGCTTGTCTTACTCAAGTACTAGATAAAGAAAAAGTGATTTTTGCTTGGGAACATCCTAATTTTAACATAAATTACAAAAAAAGAAAAATAAGGAGGCCAGAATTGAAGGTTTTTGTGGGAGCTTGCATCAGGGTTAAAGTGTAAGGTTTCCCTCACGTGACAACTGTGACTGGTTGTCAGCAGCTGCCAGGAGTGGTTTTGAGGCCCGTGAACGAGCTCCTCTGGGCTGGAGAAGGGAAGGGGAAGTGCTCTGTGATCAATTTTCAGTGTCTGCGGTGGTGCAGTAAGTGGAGTAGTTGCCCACACCTCCCTGCAATGCTGGCCTGGACTGGTGGCAATCAGATTGGGGTGAGGAGAGCAGAGGAGTCTGTGCTGGATTTGCTGAGCTCTGGAGAGAGGGAATTAGGGTAGGACCCCTGCTGGGCGGGAGCACAAGGGACTCTCAGGAATCAAGGTGCTGCCACAGTAAGAGACACTCTGGTAACAGACTGTATAGGAAGCTGCTGGCATCTCAGGGCTCAGGGACCAGGCAGGGACTTAAGTCTGACAACTATAGATACAGCCTCCCTAGGGGGATCCCTGAGTGCTCCTGCTCTGGGGAGTAACATCGGCAGGAGGTGGGAAAGGTCAAGAGATATTCATCCTAATTCACGGACAAATTGATCACTGAAATGTGATCACTGCCAACCCAGAAAGTCCCCAGTGGGGAAGAATGGGTTTCTCAATTTGGTATTTCTAACCATAATTTTTTTACCATGATCATAGACTAGTAATTGTGCTATTGATAGAAACACTAAACCATGTAGTATTTAAAAACTCATACACTCATAGCTTCAGCCCTCCATACCAGCTCTCCAGGGCCCTCTGAGGGAGTGTGACCCAGCACCCTCTGTCCTCCTAGGCACAGCTGTCTGTCTGTTCCCCCTCCTGCCATGCCCAGGTCCTCTCCTTGCCCTGCCTGGCTGCCCCAGCTCCTCTGAACCACCTTCTCTGCTTCATGGTGCAGAGTCACCATAGTAACCTCTAAGAGGAAGCAGGAGGCAACACTCACCTGCCCTGAGTGTTCCTAGCATCTCCCCTGTGGGGCTCTTCCAGCTTCTGTGATGAGGGTCTGCCCCCCAGGGAGGACAGATAGGCGAAGTCAAGGGCAATGGGCCCCACCTGGTCAGGCATCTTCTATGGCATAAACCCATTTCCTGGTTTCTGAGCTTCTTGAAGGCAGGGACTAGGATTTATTCACCCAGGATCTTCTAGCACAGTCTGGCACAGAGAAGAGACTCGAAGAATGCTTTTGCATTGGACTAAAATGAAAACGGGCATAGATCACTTCTCCCCGCTGCTTATGGGAGAGAAAGCCACAGATCTGGAGGGCGCACAAATGGCTAGTGGGAAGGCAGGGTCAGTGGGCTTCTGGATTTTTCATTAAAGCCCATAGCTGGCTGGCTTTCAACCTTTCCTATCCCTCTTCTTATTTCTCTTTTCTTATCTCCTACCGAGAATCCTGTCTTAAGCATTCTTCAAGCTGCTCTCTTCTCCCCACCTTCTCCAGCAGGGTTCCCAAACTTGAGAATTTCATGTGTTTCCGGAAAGGACACTGTATTAGGGGCAACTTTTAATTTTGTCCAATGAGAGCTCAGAAAACAGAATATAAACCTTAAAAGAAGACACCTCTTACCCATCCTTCATGTCCAACTTAAAGTGGGAAGGATGGAGGAGTCATTGGGAGAAATCAATCCTATGCAAAGGGAAAACTCAAGGCATGTCTCCTTTTTTTTTGTTTTTCACTTCACCTTTAGCCAATGAAATGTTTACCATTGGGCCTTGTCCTCAGATGAAAGTTGGGAACTAGGAAGGTACAGCTTGACATTCTCATTTTCTTTCTCTCCCTCCTCGTCCCCCAGCTCTCTCTCAAACTGTGGTAACACACACATATGATTTAGTATCTTAACTCCTTTTAAGCACATGCTTCAGTGTGTTAAGCCTTACGTCATCTCTGGCCTTTAGCTTCTCTGTTCCCCATCCCTGGATGGTCCCTCCAGCCAGACCAGCACCAAGTGCAGGTTCTCAAAGCCTCTGCTAAGCCCCTCGGCCTCCTGGTCAGGCTCTGGCTCCAGCTGCCTTATCTCAGGGCAGCCTGAGCTCTCTCTCTGCAAGCCTGACACCCCTGGCTCGCAGTTGGTTAGCAGCAACCCATCAGGGGGCCCTAGATGGTTGGCAGAGACTGTCCACCTTCAAGTCTTTATCTGCCCCCTGCCTGTCATCTTCCTTATCCCCCAGGCTGTGGAGGATCCCCAGATTCCTTGCTGCTGCCCAGGGAAAAGCACCTTTGGACCCTTGGTCCCTGCTGGGAACTCCAGCCAGCTTCCAGAGGCAAATGGAGCCTGAGCTGGGTCATGACATCCAGGACCCACTTCCTCTGCGCCCAAGGAGGGAGGGATACTTCAGGAAATATACTCACCTCTGGGTTTTTAATGCAGTTCAATAAACCACAGTTGAAGTTCCTACCCTGTGCTGGGTGCTGGGGCTGCAGTTACATTACGCAGGACCGGGCACCTCACCCCGAGACAGAGGAGGGGCTCATCTCCCAGCTGGGCAGAACGTCCTGTTCCCCTGAGCAGTGTGAAGATGATAGAACACGACCCACGTGAACGCTCCTCAGTGCTGAGGGCCACCCTCATGGAAACATGTGGAACTCGGCTCTGGCCACATCCCAGCTGAGCGATGTGCAGAGAGCTGTGTTCACTTGTCCACTGAAGTCCATCCCCAGAGGCTGCAGAGACTATAACCCAGAAGAGCCAGCCTCAAGTCCCCTCCACCCTACATGGCTTTGCGGTCAGACAGACTTGGGTTCAACCTGAGGTTGAAGTACTTGAGCAAGTGTCTTTTCATTTGAGCCTCAGTTTTCTCATTTCAAGCATGGGGGTAAAGAAATATCAAACCCTGGCAGATGACTGTGGGCATTCCATAAAATGTGGCTGCAAGCCCCAGATGCCACAGGTCTCCGTCATCACACTGGGCAGAGGGCTCCTGGCTTTGTCTGCCACCCACCTACTTCCAGCTTTTGTTTAAAAACACCTTCTAGATCAGGGGTTCTCAAACTTTTTAAACAGGGGGCCAGTTCATTGTCCCTCAGGCCGTTGGAGGGCTGGACTGTGGGCCCTGGGATGAATCGGCTGCTAAGCAGAACAGGCAGTGGCAGCAAAAACATCCGGCGGGCTGGATAAATGCCCTTGGCGGGCCACATGTGGCCCACGAACCGTAGTTTGAGTTTGAGGACGCTGTTCCTGCGTGTGTCTTTCTGCACTCAGAGAACAGACTAAGAGAAAAAGGAGACTGGGGACAGGTGGCTAATGCATCAGTCTTACCAACTGGTATTTCTCTCTCCTCCCTCCCCCTCCTCTCCCTTTTCCCCACCTCTTTTGCCTTCTGCTCTCCATCTGTCTCTCTATCTCTGTCACTCTCCTTCTGTCTCTGTCATTCCCCTCTCTCTGTCTCTGTCATCCTCCCATTTTCTCTCTGTCCCTCTGTCTAGTTCTGTCATTCTTTGTCTCTCTTTCTCTCCCCATCTCCTCCCATCTCTCTCTCTCTCTCTCTCTCTCTCACACACACACAGCAATGCCTTTCTCAAGCAGCACCTGAAAGCTCTTCATAGCTATTGTTAAAAGGCTAGAAAGTAAAGTCATAAAAAGAAAATTGCCTGCACCCACTTTAAGTTCTTAAGCAAAAGAGATGGCATTTGAAAGCACCAGTAAATGGGCTGTTGTGTCATATTATAACTGTATTTATATGAAAGTAATGAAAATATCAATTCTCTCTTTTTAAAAAAACAGTTATGCAAACAAGCACACTTTAGGGCATCATTATCAAAGTTTAAAAAATATATATCATATATAGACATTCCCACCCACCAGCCCGCAGGTTGCGGTTTCTCCCCCCCAGCGCGTGGTGCACATGGCTCAGCCATGTGCTCAGTGACAGCTTTTCTCTCTGAAGTTGCTGACACGGGGCACTGTGCCACAGTGAGCAGGGTAGGGCCTGAGGGCCGTGGTGACCAGTTGGCTCTGGCCCTGCTGTCTCTTGCTGTGTAGCCATGGCTAAGTTATTAACCTTCTCTGGGCCTCAACTTTCTTGCCTGTGACATGGGAGAGTAGAAACAGAAACCTTCCAAGTCTCTGCCACAGTTCTGACTACAGGGCTGGATGAATCAATTCAGTGGGCACCTGGGCTTGGCTGCCCGCCCTTGAGGTCTTGACTCATTCAGCCCTTGATTTTTCCAGTAAAGTGGCCACCTGCAGAGAATGGGCTTGTGGCCACCTGCAGTTTCAAAGGGTATGCTTTCTGAGCAGTACCCAGTGTCTCCTGTCCTGTGAATGTACAGCTATTCCTCCTTGCTGGGGCCTGGGCCCCCATGGGGAGAACTTGCTGAGGCTGGGCCTGAGGCCAGGAAGGGAGGGTCAGTGTGTATGTGACAGAAGTGTGCCGGGGGTCAGGACCCACTTAGGGCCTCAGTTTCCCCTCTGTTTATAGGGCCTTTCTGGGGTCTATAACATTTTATGATCCCAAACTCCCCTTTAAGGCCTGAGGAAATCCTCTCTTGGTTTCCAACCTGCAGTTCAATAGCCAAAATCCATTTGTAGAATGGATACTAAGCATCCTTTACAAAGGGAAAAATTAGTGTTGATTTACAGAAAACATGATCCAGTTATGAAACACTTGAAAACTATTCCACACATCTCTGGGGAAGAAGGGACATGTTTCCAGTCTCAGAACCCAACATGGAGTTGCCCTGGCCCTTCCCAGGTGGGAGCAGGAACCTAGCTTGCCTAGACCTGGCTAGAGAGAGCCTGGTTGGGGGTGGCCTGGGCTCTGGTCCCATGTGGGGACATGTGTGTGAATTCTTGGTCTAGTGGACTTGCCCATCTCCAAAGTGCCTTCTAGGAAGAGGAGGGAGAGTCCTTCAGCCAGGCTGAGCTTCAAGGCCTATCTCTCATCTCTGTCTTGGACCCTCGATCCTTGGCCCCTGGCATGGCGGACGCTTCCCTTCTGCCCTCCAGCTTGAGTTCTAGACGATGATCACTCAGTTCAAGAGCAACAAAGGAAACACATCTGTTCCTGGCACTGTCAGGTATTTCACCATTCCTCATGGACATCTTAAAAATAAAGCCTATCTCCTTCCCTTTCTCCCCAAACCACTTCCTGAGAACTCAAGTGTCATGGCCACGGACATTCCCCCTTAGTCTGTGTAGTCAGAAGATACTGAGTGGTAGGGGTCAGGGGCTCCTGCACTTAATGCCTCCATCCAGCTGGGCTTTTTCAGCTCTGGGTCTGCTCTTTGTAATTCTTTTCTTCCTTTGACATCACTCTCTCACTTGCCACTTTCCACTGCCATCCCTGTGCCTGCCTCTGGTCATCGCCATTTCTACTTCTAATCCACAGCATCTAATCTCTGTGGTTTTAAAAACTAGACAAGTGTATCTGTTTTCAGTGTGCATAAAGCAAGAGCCACTGGGCTCTGAGTGAGGGAGGGTCTGTGCTGCTCTTCTATGTCGGCAGCTGAAAGGCCTCTTCACCAACATCTGAGCTTTGGGGGTTGGTTTCTGGTTAAGAAACTGTCATAAAAGTGACATGGTCACTGTTTTTGCTTGCCAGGGCTGACCACAGACCAAGTCGACAACACCACAAAATCCCACTGGAGAAACACATTGCTGGGAATTTCCCCAACTACATATAGACCTTGCGTATGAAATTATACATACCAAGCATTTACATACAGAGTATATAAAAATTCTATACATCATTCCCTCGTCACAGAGAGTACACACATAGTACAAATAGACTTAGGCAACACTGTATAAAAAGGAGGTTGGTTCTGGGAACACTGACACAGTATTTGGACTGATGTAGCTCTGCGGTCTCAGGCCTGCCCCTGTTTCCAGTTTCCCTGGGCGGGCATCCTCAGGAGGAGCCCTGGGACTGATGGAGGTTGAAGAAGAGTCAGTCACCTGTGTACCCAGTGGGCTAGGTGGGCGGGGGGCCATTGTAGCGCAGCATGAGCGTGAAGGAGCGGGCAAAGTTGTTGGCCAGGGTGCAGCTGCGGTGCTCGTCCCCAACAGGGAGCAGGAGCAGCAGCAGCAGGAAGAACAGCAGCAGCACCTGCAGCGGCAGCGCCACGCAGCACACCTTCCGGAGGATGGAGCCGAGCCCTCGCCTCCTCGGAGCCTGCAGAACCAACACAGCACGCGTGAGGCGGGCAGGGGGCAAGGGGGACGCTGGGAGCAGTGGCGGCACTGGGCTGACCATGTGACCACACATGGCTCGGTCTTCCCATCTGTGAAAGTGGGCTAATGTGAATTTTGCCAGAAACAAAGATCTCTGCAGTTTTCTCAGACCATTCTAGGTATAAAAGGAAGAAGAAAATATAAAGTTACAGGCTCTGCCCGTTGTGACATAAATCCTTGCCTGCTGTATCAGAACACTGGCTCTGAATCTTAAGAAGGTCGCCCAGGTTCTCTAAACCACAAATTTCTCACCGATAAATATGAGCAATAATGGTTACCCACCTGACAGAGCTGTGAAGGTCAAAGGAGACAGAGCCTGGCACATAGTAGGTCCTCAAAAGCTGCTGTCATTATCAGTATTAGTATTCATCCTTAATGTCACCACCATCACCGTGGGGTTGTATCATCACCACCCCCACGTTGATCATGATCACTTCCTCCTTCTCCTCCTCCCTTTCTACCTCTTCCACTCCCCCTTCCTCCTCTTCCTTCTCCTCCTTTCTCCTCTTTATCATCATCGATCGTCATTATCACTATTAGTATCACCTTAAAGGTCAGTCTCACAAGTCCAAATGTCTAACAGACTTCTCTGTTACAATGTCCTTGAAAATGGCCAAAAACCATTTCCTAAATTATGGAGGGGTTGTCCTGGTGTGGCTTCATGAGTGTCTGACTGCCAGAGAGTGTAAAGTCAAGAGCTGCTCATGCAGGAGAGCCAGGCTTCACGGCCAAGGTGGAGCATGGCGGGACGGGCACCAGCCTGTAGAAGGACCCTGGCAGACAGTATTTTAATCCAGACTCTGATACACTCTAGACAGGTTAACTGTGGGCCAGTCAGTAACTTCCTTGAGCCTGTTTCTTGCTCTGCCGCATGGGATAAAACACCTACCCCTATTTGCTGGGGTGTGGAAAGGACTCACAGCAAAGGTATACTTATACCTTAATTGAAAGGTATACCAGGCTCGGCGCCTGTGGCTCAATCGGCTAAGGCGTCAGCCACATACACCTAAGGTGGCAGGTTTGAATCCCCAGCCCGGGCCCACCAAACAACAATGATGGCTGCAACCAAAAAATGGCCAGGCAATGTGGCAGGCGCCTGTGGTCCCAGCTACTTGGGAGGCGGAGGCAGGAGACTCGCTTGAGCCCAGGAGTTGGAGGTTGCTATGAGCTGTGATGCCATGGCACTCTACCCAGGGGGATAGCTTGAGGCTCCGTCTCAAAAAA
>CAUYQV010198885.1:0-37302 GCA_963574575.1 Galagoides demidoff
GGTCCCAGCTACTTGGGAGGCGGAGGCAGGAGACTCGCTTGAGCCCAGGAGTTGGAGGTTGCTATGAGCTGTGATGCCATGGCACTCTACCCAGGGGGATAGCTTGAGGCTCCGTCTCAAAAAAAAAAAAAAAAGAAAGAAGATGCCAGAGTGTCCCTCTTACACAAGAGAACCTGCATGGTATAATCACCTGCCTTCGGCCTGCTGGTCCTCTCACATCTTCTGCATGCAAAATCACATTTCAAAAAATTTCTGAATGCGCATTCTTATTTCTACATAGTTCCTAAATTATCACAGTGAAAGTTGAAAGCCCTAGTTCTCAGAATACGCTTCCTTCTTTTGAAGGACAGTGTGGTTGAGAAAGAGCTGAGAACCTGATAGAACACCGGATGAAGGACAGGAACCATGCTGGATACACAGGAGGCCAGGAAGAGGTAGATATTTTCCCTGCCAGTAATGCCCTTCGGGTATTGGATAAAATAGAGTGCTGAAAGGGATCAAGGTTTTCCACTCCTAAATATGCCACTTTGCCATAAAACTTATTTCAAGCTGACAGAATTTGAGTCCCCAAGATGCTTTACTTGCCTAAAAACAGAGCCTTCCCAAAGTATTCAGTGGTCATAAATCCCCTCCCAGGAGCAGCTCTCCCTTCTCTTCTAGACGCTATCACAAACTGTTATATCTCCTGTCTATTTTCCTAAAGGTCCACTTATCTTTTTTAAAAAGGACACATGCTCTCCTGATATTATACTTTCTCTCTTTCCCTTTCCATTATAGAAAAGGCATAGACATTCTCAAATCTCACCACTCCTTGGACATTCACTTCTTTCTCTGATGCCCTAAAGCAAGTAAAATTTAAAAATAAGTAACTGTAAGCATTTCTCCTGTGAATCTGTCTGGTGTCAGTTTAATTCACAGGATGCCAGGCAGTTAGCCTGAGAGGGTGGGGAGAAAGCTCTTCCTCTCCTTGTGTCTCTTGCCTGGTGATTAACGAGGCTGTTTGCTCTTTTCTCTTTGATTTGCTTGAGTTTTTTGTATACCATGGAATATTATTCAGCCATTAAAAGATGGAGACATTGTATCTTTTGTATTTACCGGGAATAATTTGGAGAACATTCTCCTACGTATCTCAAGAATAGAAAACGAAGCAGCCGATGTGCTCAATACTAAGTTGAAACTAGTGGATTGACAACTACAGGTCCATAAGAGAGAAAAACATGATTAAGTTCAAGAAGGTGGGGGCAGATTTTGGTAAGTTCTTACCTAATGGATTCGATATATGGGGTTTGGGGACACTTTCTGGGTGAAGGACTCAATGACAACTCTGTCTTTACCATACAAATGCAAACAATGTAACCTAATAGTATGTACCATTACATAGTATTAGTAACCTAATACTATGTACCCTCATATTAACCTGAAATTTAAAAAAAAAAAGTTCTTCCTCTCCTACAGTGCTTATTGAAAGCTTTCCAACCATTTAAAAGAAACTTTACAGGCTTGGCACCCGTAGCACAGTGGCACCAGCCACACACACCAAAGTTGGCAGGTTCGAACCCAGCCTGGGCCAGCTAAAGCAACAATGACAACTGGAACAAAACATAGCCAGGCATTGTGGTGGGCACCTAATTGCTGTAGTCCCAGCAATTTGGGATGCTGAGTCAAGAGAATGGCATAAGCCCAAGAGTTGGAGGTTGCTGTGAGTTGCAACACCACGGCACTCTACCAAGGGCAACATAGTGGGACCCATCTCTAAAAAATAAAAAAGAAACTTTACAGGGCGCATGGGCATCTTGGAACTTCCTATCAGAGTCCTGGGATATCTACAAAGGATAACAGGGGTCATAATCTGTACTTTTCTCCTGTCCTATCCTAACTCTTAAGTCAGGGAAACCATCTTTCCATGATGTCTTTGTGTAGAAATGAAACCATTTCAGAAGCCAAAACATTGAGAAATACATACAGACAAAGCTGTTTTTATTTCTCATTATTGCTGCTTTCAGGTCATTCATGTGTAAGGGAGAAAAATCAGTGAAAAACTACAAATATTCAACAGCCAGAGATTTTAAAACTGAGCGATCTGAGGAGATCTCACACAACCCCCATCCTAAATTGGCTTTTTCTTTTGAATGAATCAGTTCTGCTTCCATGAATATGCTTGGGAGATGGTTAAATGAATAAAACATATTCATGTAAACAAGTAATTATAATACTCAGGAGACAATAAACAGCTTTCCTTTTTGGGGTACTCATTGAAATTAGTCTTTTCATCCAACATCTCAAGAGAATAGATCTTACTTTCTGGAAACAAGTACTCAGAGCCTATGATTTATTTATTTTAAGGTCCTGAGATTATTGGACACACACGAACACCAAGTGGAATAATATATTTGAACTATTTCATACTTGAACTGACTTTTCTTTGCATTTAGTGATAAAATTGTACACCATTTTTAAGAATCACGTGTTTTAATGGCTTTTATAGAATTTATCTCAAATCAGTTCTGTTTCCATGATCCTTGACAAGACGCTTTTGTTATTGATTGACAAAAGAGATTTCTAATTATTAGAAAAAAGTGTGTTTTGCAATTTCCAAGGATTTAATGAGGATTCTATATTTTAGATCTATGTCAGGGGAATAGTCTTTTGTATAAGATAACAAGTAACCGCAGTGAGTTTGGAGACGAAACGTAACACACACATGCGTTTTCAGTGTGTGGTACGTGATCTGGCTACAACCACGTGCCAGATTCTTGCCTTTTGAGCAGAATGAGCAGTGTGACGAAGGGTATTCTTGGAGATTTCTGGTTTTATTCTGGGAATTTCACTTCCTCTGCATCAAAATGCAGCACTTATAAACGGTTCACACTGTGAGAAACTATTTAAAATTCATCTTTCCTTGAGGACCCAAAGCTTCCATTTAGCCAATTCAAATTCATTAAAATGCTCTGCGGCTGTTCCTGGTGAGTTAACAATGATTCTTAAGCTGATGCATATATTTTAAATAAATTACAGTTTTATTCCTTAAGTGTTCAATGAAAAGTGCGATGACAGATTCAAAAATCCACACCTTGGGGGCATCTGTTATGCATTCTTAACTACATAATAACTTAGTAAATTTCAGAGGTGCCTTCTAGGTGTTGTTGGGGGCATTCCAGAACAGCAGTGATGGCCACGGTCTGCACACAGGGAGAGCAAAGGAGCTGATGACTGAAGTAGATGTCCTTTTGTCTTCACTTGCCACTTGAAGCCATAAAAATGTAACACAGAGATGTTAGAGTAGCTTGAGGTCAAATCTTCTCACTGTTCTTTTTTTTTTTCCATCAACTTTATTAGGTATTTGCCTAAAGTAGCTATTGTGCTAATATGCTTGGGAGATGGTTAAATGAATAAAACATATTCCTATAAACAAGTAATTATAATTTTTAGGAGACAATAAAAAGCTTTCTTTTTTGGAAGGCATTCATTGAAATCAGTCCGTTCAGTCAGCATCTAAAGACTAGACATCCTAGTTTCTGGAAACAAGAACACACATCCTTTGACTTTTATATACTTTAAAGTTCTAAGATTACTTAATACAGATGAACACCAAGCAGAATAACATGTTTGAGCCATGTTTGAACTGGCTTTCCTTGAGCTGGTGGTAAAATTCTACACTGGTTCTAAGAATCACATCATGTGACTTTTATAGAGTTCTTCATCTTGACACCCAAACTGAAATAGTCAACTGTTGTTCAATGAAGAGTCCTCCTCCCCACTTCCAACTTGTCAAATTATGAGGCCTGTTCTTAAAAATCTCAGATATACTGAGTTCCATTCATATTCCCAGACCTAGACCCTGGCCACATGTGGCATGAACCCTGCCTTTTAAAAAGCTTTAACTGTATAGAATCCAAAGCAAATCATTACTTGTAACTTTGCACACTGACCGCATACCAATGTAAGCAGATGCTATAGAATGGTAATTAAAATCCCAAGGTATAAAGTCAAACTCCCTGATTTAAATTCCAGCTCCAACACTTCCAAGCTGGATGAGCTGGAGAAAGTTGTATAACCACTTTGTCCTGAAGTTTCCTCATGTGTAAAATAAATATAACATTCTCTTCCTTGTGAGTTTGTTGTACTTATTAAATATAACAAGTTTTTAAAAAGTGCACAGCATAATATGACATCTTAAAAGAAACACTAAAATATTATTATTATCATCTCAAATGTGAATTAGTTCGAGGCAGCATGCTAGCACTCGAAAAATCCATTATCTTATCAGTGCTCTGTACCAGGACCCACAGGGATGACCCTCCACTCTCCTTTGCCTCCCTCCTGAAATGATGACCCAGCCAAGCTGCTCTTTGTTTACATTTTCCCATGTTGCTCAGTGCACACTGAGGCACAGTGCATTTCAGTTAAGCTCATTCATACTCTGGGCTCACATGGACCTGGAGTTGAATCTTGTCTTTCTTACTTGATCTGTCTGATCTTTAGTTTTCCTATTCACAAAATAAGTTTAAAAATGAAAAAAAGTAAGGGTATCTACTTTGTGGTATTATTATAAGATTTCAGAAAGATGATGGGCTCTGCGCCTGTAGCTCAGTGAGTAGGGCACCAGCCACATACATGGAGGCTGGTGGGTTGGAGTCTGGCCCAGGGCCAGCTGAACAACTGCAACAACAATGGAAAAAATAGCTGGGCATTGTGGCTGGTGCCTGTAGTCCCACCTACTTGGGAGGCTGAGGTAAGAGAATCACTTAAGCCCAAGAGTTTCAGGTTGCTGTGAGCTGTGACGCCATGGCATCTACCCAGGGTGACATAGTGAGACCCTGTCTCAAAAACAAACAAACAACAACAAAAAAAAGAGTGGCACCTGTGGCTCAGTGGGTAGGGTGCCAGCCCCATGTACCAAGGGTGGCAGGTTCAAACCCAACCCAGGTCAAACTGCAACAAAAAATATAGCTGGGCATTGTGGCAGGTGCCTGTAGTCCCAGCTACTTTGGGAGGTTAAGGCAACCTCCCGCCTACATCCAGGAGTTGGAGGTGGCTGTGAGCTATGATGCTACAGCACTCTAGGGTGATAAAGTGATAATATTTGTGGACCCTGTGTCTACAAATAAAAAAAAAAAAGATAATGCATGCCAAGATTGTGGCATATGCTAATAAGAGCAACAGCATGTATTTATATAGTTCTTACACTGTTTTAAGCATTTTGCATACACTAACCTGTTAAATCCTCATTGTAATCCTGTGATATCGTAGCTACTATCTTCATCTCACCCTGCAGAAATCAAGTCCCAGATAGATCGGTAACTTGTTCATGGTCATATTAATGGTAAGCAGCATGGTTAGAATTAAAATCTAGGCAGTTGGCCTTGATTCTGGGATCTCAACTAGTCGACCCTGCTGCCTCCCAATAGTACACGTTTGTTGAATATTTGCTCTAACCACAGTCATCAATATCTGTGGAAATATTTATTTAAGAAATCAATATCTGTTGAAGTATTTATTATTTACTATACTTCAGTATAGTAAATGCTATACTATATTGTAGGTTACAAAAAATAGACTCTTTTCCTTATAATTTTTTTTTTTAAATCTCAGCTTCTGACTACCCAATTAAAAAAATGAAGTTTATATTAGGAAAGGTAATTCCAAAAGGTTCCAATATATTATAATATCTAGCATTTGTAGGAATAGATTTTTATAGGATTTTAATAACATCTATAGTACATGATTTGTTCTAAATGACTTCACCTAGCATATACATTATTACCTACTTTAAAACGTTTACTTAAAGGTGAAACAAAACTATAAGGGACAGCATTGGAGACAGCATAGATAATTCTAATAATACTGTTAAAAATTACACATCAAAGTGTACACCAGGTAACTTCCACAGTTTGAAGTTTATAGTTATGTTGCCTGAATTGCAATATAAAATTCTAAATATAACATATAATGCAAAATAATTTTCTTTCTTATATAATCTGATACTTACAATAGAGATAAACATACTTCCTTTTATTGAGCTTCACTTTACTTGCTTCATAAATACAGTAAAGTGGTTTTTACAACTTGAAAGTTTGCGGCAATCTTCAACTGCGCTAGCCCACCGGCACCATTTTTCCAACAGCCTTGTGTTCACATAATGTCTCTGTGTCCCATTTGGTAATTCTCACAATATTTCAAGTTTTTTCATTATTATTGCATCTGTTTTGGTGACCTATGATCAGTGATTGATTATGTTACCACTGTAATTGTTTCGGGGCACTGCAAATTGTGCCGATATAAAAAGGCAAACTCAATGGATAAATGTTCTGTGTATTCTGATTGCTCCACCCACCAGTTATTTGCCCACTGCTTTCCTCTCTTTGGGCTTCCCTAGTCTCTGTGACACAACAATACTGTAATTAGGTCAATTAATAACTCTACAATGGTCTCTAAGCCATCAAGCGAAAGGAGGGGTTGCATGTCTCTCACTTTAAATCAAAAACTAGAAATGATTATGCTTAGTGCGGAAAGCATGCCAAAAGCCAAAACAGGTTGAAAGCCAGGCCTCTTGTGCCAGTCACCAAGTTGTGATTGCAAAGAAAAAGTTCTCAAAAGAAATTAAAAGTGCTACTGCAGTGAATACATGAATGATAAAGTGAAACAGTTATATTTACTATTATGGAGCAAATATGATTGGTCTGATAGAACACATTAGCCCCAATGTTCCCTTAAGCCAAAGACTAACCTTGAGCAAAGTCCTAACCATCCTCAATTCTATGAAGGCTGAGAGAGGGGAGGAAGCTGCAGAGGAAAAGGTGAAAGCTAACAGAGGTTGGTTTGTAAGGTTTAAGGAAAGAAGCTATCACCATAACATAAAAGTTCAAAGCCCAATAGCAAGTGCTGATGTGAAAGCTGAAGCAAGTTATCCAAAGATCTAGCTAAGGCCACTAATGGAGGCGACTACACTAAACAATAGATCTTCCAAGTTGAAAAAACAGCCTTATGTTGGAAGAAGATGCCATACAGGCATCTTTCTTAACTAGAAAGGAGAAGGGAATACCTGACGTCAAGGCTTCAAAGGACCAGCTGACCCTTTTGTTAGGGGGCTACTGAAACTAGCAGTTTTAAGTGGAGTTTAATACTGATTTACCATTCTGAAAATCTTAGGACACTGAAGGATTGTGCTAAGTCTATGCTGCTGATGCTCTATAAATGGAACAAAAAACCCTGGATAACAGCATGTCGTCTGTATACAGCAGGGTTTATTGAATATTTTGAGTTCACTGTTGAGACCTACTGCTCAGAAACAAAGATTCCTCTCAAAATAGTACCATAGCTCATTGACAATACACCTTGTCACCCAGGAGCTCTGATGGAGATGTTCAAGAAGACTAATGTTTTCGTGCCTGCTAACACAACATCCATTCTGCAGCCTATGGATTAAGGAGTAATTTTGCCTTTCAAGTTGTATTATTTAGGAAACACATTTTTCTAAGGCTATAGCTGGCAGAGATAATGATTCTCTGATGGACCCGAGCAAAGTAACTGAAGGCCTTCTGGATAGTAGTCTCCATTCTAGATGCCGTTAAGAACATCTGTGATTCATGGGAAGAGGTCAAAATATCAACACTACCAGCAGTTTAGAAGTTGATTCCAATCCTTATGGATGATTCCGAAGGGTTCAGTTCTTGAGTGGAGGAGATCACTGCAGACGTGGTGGAGATAGCAAGAGAAGTACATAGAAAAGACGTGGCCTGAAGATGTAACGGAACTGCTGCAGTCTGAAGATAAAACTTGAACAGTGAGGAGCTGATTCTCAGGGATGAGCAAAGATAGTGGTTTCTTGACATGGAATCTGCTTCTGGGGAAGATGTCGTGAACATCATTGAAATGACCACAAAGGATTTGGGATATTACATCAACATAGTTGATAAAGCAGTGACAGGTTTTGAAAGGAATGACTCCAATGTTGAAAGAAGTTCTACTGTGCATAAATGTTAACAAATAGCATCACAGGCTACAGAGAAACCGTTCACAAAAGAAGTGTCATTTGAGGAAGCAAACTTCACTGTTGTCTTGTCTTTTTAGATTTTTTGTTGTTGTCTTATTGTTTTAAATTGCCACCACTACCCCCACCTTCAGCAACCACCATGCTGATTATTAGGTCACAGTCATCAACATCAAAACAAAACCCTCCACCAACAAAAAGATTATGACTCGCTGAAGGTTCAGTGATTGTTATTTTTCAGCAGTATTTTTAATCAAGGTATGTACATCTTTCAGACATAATGCTATTGCACATTTAACAAACTACAGTGGTGTGTAAATATAACTTTTACACTTACTAAAAAACCAGAAAATTTGCATGCTTCAGTTTATTGTGATATTCACTGTATCCTGGAACTGAACCTGCAATATCCCAAAGTCATTGCCCATATAAGCGACTCCACCTCTGATATCTGGCAGTAGGAGGAAGAGTTATTTTATTATTTTGTAATAAAATATGATACTTTGTTTATAGACCAAGAATTTGCTTCCCATGCAATATTAACAAAGCAGATATAATATTATAATATTACACATTTTCTAGAGCTTTCTCCCTTATTTCACTTCTTATCCTTATTTTCTTTCATCCATTTCTAATTTACATCATCTTGGTGAGTTTTATATATCTGTATAAACTGCTCTATGTCATTCCTGGAACAAGATAAGAATATATGAATGTCCTATGAGTACAGCATAATGTAAGGTATGTATGATATTTTTCATTTAATAGAATTTACAAACAGGATTAATCTAATATCACTTTGAGTCATTCATGGGCTTCTGCGACTCCTCTAGCATGGATGTCTGAATATAACAATATTATAGTAACCTGAACAATGGCCTCCAACGATAGCAGGTCCTAATTCGTGGAATTTGTAAATATTACCTTATATGGAAAAAAGGTCTTTGCAGATGTAATTAAATTAAAAGTCTTGAGACAAGCAGATTATCCTGGATCACCTAGGTGGGCCCTAAACAAAATCACAAGTTTCCTTAAAAGAGAGAAGCAGAGGAAGATTTGACACAGAAGAGAAGACCGGGTAACCCTAAAGGCAGAGATTGGAGCAGTGTAGCCAAAGAGCGTCGGCAACCACCAGAAACCAGAAGAGGCAGCACAGAATATCTCTCAGTGTCTCCAGACAGAGGACAGGTTGCTGACATCTGAAGTTCAGCCCAGTGGCAATGATTTTGGACATCTAACCTCCAAACTATAAGAGAATAATATCTATTGTTTTAAGCCACCAAGTTTGTGGTAATTTGTTACAGCAGCTACAGGAAACTAACACAGTTATTAATTTGAATATATACAAAGGTTAAATGGAGACAACGTTTTCCTTTTAACATTAAAGCCATTGGGAAAAGCAAAAACAACAAAGTTATTTCCATTTAGAACAAGGAAATGCGAAATACTGCAAGGTAGTTTAAAAGGATCAGGAAGTTTTTATTTTAAAGGACCTGCCCTATGTTTCAGGGAATTCAACATTCCTAAGTGAATTCCCTTTCTAATGTATCAGTTGTCTTAAAGCAAAACTTTCCAGCACCGGTGTCCTCCCCTGAACTGCTCACTCCACACTGTGCTCCAACCCCATCTCACTAAATCACTCTACTATAACCCCAGTTCATGTTATCCCTCCTGCCATCTCCCTAGAATGTCTTCTTGTTTTGCTGAAAGAAATCTACTCTTTCACAAAATCAAAGAGTGTGTTTGCAGAACTTCACTTATAAGAAAGTTTCCAGGACCTCTTGGGCATTAATTAAGCTATATGCATAAATTATGTCCATAGCCCCTGGGTGGCCTCCTGGACAATACGGGACAACTTATCAGCACCTGCCTGCTTAACCTTACTCATCTTTGCTTGTGTCTAGATTATGAGGCAGAAAGATAAGCAGCTCCACTCCAGATAATTCTAAAATAAATTGCACTGAATGTAGAAACCTACTCTTTGAAAATCACTGGACTATCTTAGAATGTAAGAGGCAACCATTCATGAAGCCAGAACAAAAAAAAAATGTGCCAAGTAGGAAAAAAAAAGATTTCTTTTTAATAACTATAATGTTTGTGGAAAGTTTTATTCTTAAAGACCCTAACATGCTTGCTGTTTAAATAACCAAAAAAAAAAGTATGAAATGAACAACTTAAATTACTGGGAAAATGAGGATTTTAAGAGGCAAGAATCATCCACTTGGTTGCACAAAGTTAAGAAGGTGGAGTCATCTTTGACAGAGCCTCCTTCATATCCTATCCAATCTAAATTCTTTTGATTTTTCTTTTAAGAATTTCTTAAATCTGTTTACTTTTCACATTTTTTTTTTTTTTTGCCTTTTTACTAGTTCTCCTCCCCTGCAAAAGTTCCACCCAGTCATGAGAGGGAAGAGAAGGCAGCTGGAGGGGTGGGTAGGAACCTGGGTTTATCAGTCACTTAACAGTCACAGGCTTGAAAAATGAGAATTCGATTCTGACAGCACCAACTTTAAATAAGGAGTTTCCCTCCATGCACGTGTCCTGTCTGTAGAATGGGAACAATAACACCAGCTGCCTCCTGACCTCATGAGACTGCTGTGCACATGACAGGCATCAATAGATATAACCCACAAAGAACAGAAACAGGGGTGCAATGAACAGCGTGTGCTCTTTTGATTATTATATACTAAATTTAAGTTTTTCATGCTCTCACTACCCTCTGGGACCCTCTTCCTGGCATTAACACAGTAGCAATTTACATTTTGTTTATCAAGTAGCTATCAAATTAATGTCTGTCTCTTCCTCTGTTCTATATTTCATGCAGCAGAAATCAGGTCTGTTTATGCTCTTCCTAGCACAGAGCTTGGCAAAAGAAAGCATTGAAATTTTTGTTAAGTAAATCCTGGAAGTAAAGCAAACCAGTGACACCAGTGGGTCCCAATCTGTAGTATCAGACGTCCCCAGAATTGGGATGAATGTTTCCTATCTGCTACAGTTCTTTTCCAATCCCACTGAATAACAGAATCACCAGGGAAGCTTCCAAATACACCCATCTCCAGGCCCCAGAGATTCCAATTTGCTTGAGATGGGGTTGGCTAGGGCCAGTATTTAAGACGGCCAATAATTCTAATCCGCAAGTCAGGTTGGAAAGCTCCAGTGTTGCTCGCACCTGTTTCAGTTCAGGTGTGAAGGCTTCCAACCTGACCTTTTCTTCTGAATTTGACCAACTACTTCCACCCTTGGTTAAATTCTCCTTTTCTATTTACATAATGGAGGAAAAATATTGGAAGTGGCAGCTTTATGGGCAGGATCTTGGCTGGTAGAACGGAGGAGTATGGTTCGTGCTGTTCAATTGTTAATTGCAATCCTGGCAGCAAATCCGTTGGTGCCTTCGCCAAACCACGCTCATTCAGGACGCTTCTGCCCCTAGAGGGCGAGCGCACAGGGTCATGAACCTCTTTTTTTTTTTTTTTTAAAAACGGGCTTTGATTTATATTAAAAGCGATCAGAGAATTTCCTACAGAGTAGAAGAGAGGTGGAGATGATTGCCTTAAAGGATCAACTTTGCAATCCATCCCTTCCAGGTGTTACTCCCCAGGTTGGTTCCTGAGTTGATTTCCTTCCTACCTGTCACTCGCTCCGCGTCGGCCCACCTCTGCCCCTTTCCAAGGTCCGTTTACACGTTCTTAAGTGATCCCATTGGTATTCTCCACCCGCGGTCCAAGTGTGACCCCAAGATGCGAGGCCGCCCTTTGTGAAGCCGCCGCAGGCTCCTGGGGCAGGCGGCTCTGAGAGGCCGGTGCCGGGAGCGGGGCTGCGACACTGAGGTTGGGAGCCCTGGAGCACCTGGGAGGCGGAGGTCGCTCCCCAAGCGCGGGGAACCGGGGCGCACAGGTTGATCTGCTGGGGGTCCGGGACCGATAGTGCTCGCCTCGCCTCTGAAGGCTGGTCCCCGCGCGGGAAACCCCTCGCCTAGCCAGGAGACCCGGGTCTCTCCGGGACCACCACTCGGACGGTCCCCAGCCTCCCACTTCTCAACTTGGAAGCCATAAGGTGCGACTCCACGGCCCCGGGCGAAAGGAATCGCGTCTCCCCCCACCCCCACTCCCCCGAAGAAAAGGGACCGAAACGTGAATTCGAGACCTGGCACAACAGGTCCGATGCACACCGTGAGGTGTGGGCGACTGGTTGCGGAAAGGGGTTGAGCGTTCTGTGGGCTCATTTTCTATGAAAGGCCCTGTCCACTTACTGATCCCCAGACTCACAGCAAATTCTGAGTTTGGGGGGCAGGCATTATCCCGAAGGAGCGGTTGGGAGTGGAGTTCCGGACGCGTAGGACCGCACCAATCCGTTCTTCCCCAGAGCAAAGTTAGATGATTCAGGAAAAGCCTGTTATGCGCGCCCCAAGACCTGGCCCTCAAGGCGATCGGCGACCACTCACCTCGTGCCTGTGCCTCCATGGTGGCCGACTTCGAACTGACCGCGGCGGGGACGACCCGGTGCTTCTCAGAGCAGATGGCAGCGGTGCCCGGGCTCAGAACGCAGCTGGTCTCGCCGCTTGCTCCCCCTTCCCGGCACGCTTGTCGCGAGCGCTGCGCGGAGGGGGTGGGGGACCACTGGCGGCCACCACTGGCCTCTTCTGGTTACCTCCACCCCTTCCAGTCCACCTGGCCCGAAAGGAGCTGGAAAGAGCTCGCCGCGGGGCGCCACCTGCCGGCCGCTCTGCGCAGCGGGCGCAAAGCGTCCCCTCAGGCGCTGGGCTCTGAAGGTTTTACCCGCTCCCTTCCAGAACACGGCAATGAAACTAGTCCACGATTTTTATTTTTTTTAGTATCCCAGTGTATACCAAAGTTATGTTCACCCTCTGCTACAGTCTGTTACGTGTACCGTTATGTTTTCAAAGATGTAAACACCTTAATTAAAAATACTTTTTTGCTACAAAATGCTAAAGAATAATCATCTTTTTGCTGGTCATGGGTCTTGCCTGAATGTTGAAGGCTGCTGACGGATCAAGATGGCAGCTGGCGAAGGTTAGAGTGCCTGCGGCAACTTCTTAAAGTGAGATAACAAGGCAGTTTGTCCTGTCAGTTGACTCTTCCTTTCATAAAAGATTTCTCTGTAACATGCAATGCTATTCGATACCATTTTATCCACAGAACTTTTTTTAAAAATTAGAATCTATCTTATCAAACCCTGCCACTGCTTTAGCAACTAAATTTGTGTGATATTCCAAATCTATTCTTGTCATTCCAACAATGTGCAGGGCATCTACCCCAGGAGTAAATTCCATCTCAAGAAATTACTTCCTTGCTCATCCATAAGAAGCAACTCTTACCAGTTCAAGTTTGATCATGCAAGTGATTATAGCGAGTCAGTGACCTTCAGGCTCTGCTTCTCATTCTAGTTTTCTTGCTATTTACGTCACATCTGCAGTTATCTCCTCTACAGTCTTGAATCCCTCAAAGTTGTCCTGAGGCTTGGAATAATCTTCTTCTAAACTCCTGTTGAGGTTGATATTTGAACCTCCTCACATGGATCACTAAGAATGTTCTTCACGGCATCTACAATGGCAAATGCTTTCCAGAAGGTTTTCAATTACTTTGCCCAGATCCATCAGAGGGTGCTTGCAGCCTTATGAAATTTATTTCCTAAATAATGATATTTGAGAGTCAAGATTACTCCTTGATCCACAGGCTGCAGGGGGATGCTGTGTTAGCAGGCATGAAACAATAGTCTTGTAGATTTGCATCACAGTTCTCAGAAGACCAAGCGCCTTGTCAGTGAGAAGTACCTTTCTGAACGGGAATCTCTGTTTCTGAGCAGAAAGTCTCAAGTGGACTTAAAATATTCAATAAACCGTGCTGTGAACAGATGTACAATCATTCTTTTTCATTGTCCCATTTGTAGAGCACAGGCAGAGTAGATTTCCCACAATTCTTTGGGGCCTTAGAATTTTCAGAACTGTAAATGAGCATTAACTTAATGGGCTTTAACTTAAAATCTCCAGCTGCGTTAGACCCTAATAAGAGAGACAGCTGGTTCTTTGAAGCTGTGAAGCCAGATATTGACTTCTCCTCTAGTTATAAAAGATGCTCGTATGGCATCTTCTTCCTAGATAAGGCAATCTCATCTACACTGAAAATCTATTGTGTAGTATAGAGACCTCCATCAATGACCTCAGCTAGATTTTTTGGATAACTTACTGTAGCTTCTACATCAGTATTTGCTACTTGACCTTATACTTTTTTATGTTATGAAGATGATTTCTTTCCCTAAATTTCATCAACCACCCTCTAATAGTGTCCAACTTCTGCAATTGCCTCACGTCTCTCAGCCTCCATAGAATGAAGGACAGATAGGACATTGGATTAGGCTTTGGCTTAAGGAACTGTTGTAGTTGACCTGATCTTCTATCCAGACCATTCAAACTTTTTTCATAGCATAAATAAGGCTGTTCTGCTTTCTTGTCATTCATGTGTTCACTGGAGTAAAGAACTTGTTTGTCTTCACGATTTGGTTAACTGGCACAAGAGGCCTGGCTTTTGGCCTATCTCGGTTGTCCCCAAGCCTTCCTAAGTGAGCTTAATCATTTCTAGCTCTTGATTTAAAGAGAAAGAGATGCAATTCTTCCTCTCACTTGAATACTTAGAGGCCACTGTAGAGTATTAACTGGCCTAATGCTAATATTGTTGTGTCTCAGGAAATAAAAAGAAAGGGAGAGAGACAGGGAAAGAGCTGGTCAGTGGAGCAGTTGGAACGCACACAGTATTTATTGGTTAAGCTTATGGTCCATGGCACCTCAACACAATTGTAACAACATCAAAAGTCACTAATCATAGATCACCATAACAGATATAGAATAATGAAATGTTTGAAGTATTGTGAGGATCATCAAAATGTGACACATGGTGTTGGAAAAATGACATCAATACATGCTTGACGCAAGATGGCCATACACTTTCAATTTGTAAAAAATGGAATATCTGCAAAGCACAGTAAAGTGAAGCACAGGAAAAAGAGGAATGCCTATAAATGCCTGCTGCTGCTGAAGTTGTCCTTCAAGTTGGCAGTACAGGCACAAATGCCCTGGTGAGAGGACAGGAACGTGAGTTTACAACACTGAAACTTTGCTCCTACTGGACGTGCAAAGTAGGTTCTGGCACACCTTGGTTCCAATACTTTTGTCAACTGATCCATACATAAACTTGTTTGATGTGTGTTTCTGTTTAATGATCTTATTTAATGTGTATTGCTGCTTCATTAACATTGAGCTCTCAGTCAATAGCACTATAGCTTGTACTAGAATGGAGTTTATTAAATGTATTTAATAGACATATTTTCTCTCTAGTGCACATCAGAGCTCCCCTGCACCTAAGAACATTAGACAGCAGTCACTATACTTGCTATTTTAAACAGAAAAATCACCAAGAGAAAAAAAAGTACAAAAATGATCTATCTGCAGGCCAGAAAGAGGGCCCTTGTTTCCCACCTGAGAGCTAAGGAGAAGGCAGTGCACCTTTGACCTTAGTCAGACAGTCTTTCAGGGACTCTGTCCATGTGTCTGAATTAAGTGAGAGTGCCGGGAGTATAGGTTTTGTGACTACAAATACATTTCAGTGAGAAGGAAAATACACAAATTTGGAATTTGTGAATTATAAGCATTGACAATACACATTTTTACTAATTCAAAACCTGTAGTCTGGACTTGTAGGTTGACGTTTTTATGTTGCAGTCATGTTTTCAGAGAACAAGAGAGACCAGACATTCACAGTCCTGTTTCAAGGCTTGCCTGGCAATGTGTTTAGAAAGCACGGCAGCAGGTGAGAACATCAGCTCATGTCTCACCTCCACAGGTTTTTAGCTGTTAGAGATCTCCCCTTATTCTCAACATCTTCACAGTCCTCATCTGTAAGTTGCAATGGAGTCATGAATAGTCCATATTATAATTACTATAATATCCAAGTGGGATAATGATCCAAGTGGATATCATTATCCACCTAGGATATTATGGTAAACTTCCCGTAATTCTTGCTATAAACAGCCTTGTAAAGATTTCACAGCTCAGAAAAGATTTATTGCATAAACAGTTAACTAATCTATAGGTTATACTCCATCCACGCCTAAGTTACTCTGTAGGTATAGTCTGATAAACATTGATGAAGGCTTACATTTTTGCTCGAAAGAAGGAATAGTTGCCCAGCATGTGGAAAAGCAGGTCAGCAGGATTTTTGTTATGCTGAAGATCTCACTGATTTGTAATCATTGCCATTAAAATTGCCGTCTAGAACACTGAAACATAGGACTTTTAAATGAGTTTTGGTGATAGTGACCAGGGAGGCATGAAGTGACAAATCAGTGATTAAATCACTTTTAGAGTCTATTCAGTTGTTCTGGTCTTCTCCACCCTGGAAATTAAACACCAGGTTATGGGTTGACTCCCAGCTGCTAAAATGAGCTAAAAATAGTTAATGACTTTCCAGCTTGACTCATCTAACCTTCATCTACACCCTGAGTCATTTTCCTGATTTATCAAATTTTAAGCTACTATTCCTTTAATGTTTTTATCATCATTTATAATAATAAAATGTTGGTATTCATTCAATAATAGTTATTGAATATCTATCTATGTGTCAGGAACTGTTCTAGATATTAAGGATAGAGGCAAAAACATGATTTTTACTCAGAGAATTCATAATCTGGTGAGAAGGAGGGATAAAGGAAGGTTTCTTTGAGGGAATTTGCTTCCCCTGAGTCTTGAAAAGTGAAGAAATTAGCTAAGTTAGTTGTGTTAGCCTTCAAAAGATGGGTTAGCCAAGGAACACCATTCTTGAAGTCAACATATTATAAAATCTTTTCCTTATTACTTATGATGGTGGATGTCCTTAGCTTTTCGAAAGTTCAGTACACATCCATCTTCACATTCATTCTCTTCATCTCTGTAGGCAATCCATGTGGAAAACAATGGGTGGAATTTGGACTGAGTTGAACGCCTTGAATTTATGTAATGTAGACTATGATTATGGCTTCATTAACATTGATTCACAGTGAATAGCACTCTATCTTATACCAGAATGAAGTTTATTAAAAGAGTTGATTGTTCTGCAGGATGCAGTGGGAATCTTAAATGTCCATAGAAGAAGTATAACCAGTGGTCCTTGCCTAACCAGCTCCAGTCACAAGCAATGTGCAGGTCTAAAGGCATCCTTGGAAGGTGGGCAGCACACAGAATGAGGGGAGGGGTGGGGAAGTCAGGTCAAGTGTGCTTCCTAGCCCTCGAACCTTACTAATACTTTGAGGGAGAACAGGGGCTTTGGGGCCCCACTAGATTCTTACTCTAAAAAGAAACCAGAATTCCTCTTCCTCAAGGTCAGCATAAAAACTAGGACCACTCTTTCCCAAAGCCAGCCATGCCATTTGGAAATATTACTCTACTCCCCCCAACTTTCTAGGTAGAAGCTGGCTATAAAGAAATTCTCTGACTGGATTCACCTGAAAGAAATTCACCTGTGGTTCAAAGGAGTAGGGTGCTGACCCCATATACCAGAGGTGGCAGGCTCAAACCCAGCCCCGGCCAAGAACTGAAAAGAAAAGAAAAGAAATTCTCTGACTTAGTTTGATAGTGGCTTTCTTTCAGGAAGATGGCCCAGAATCATCAATTTTCATTAGTTTTTGGTAATTAGAACATTCTTATTGTATTGGTGTATGATCCATTTAAATTAGTCTTTTTCTCAATCTCAGAGTAAATCTTACAGGGGAGGAAAAGTTTCCTCAACCCTCTTAGGGTCTGAAATAAAAACTGACAAAGAAAGATTAGAAGAAAAGCATTAAAAATTATGGAATCAAAGTTTTATGTGACACAGAAGCCTTCAGAAATGAAGACCCAAAGATCCAGGGAACACTGTTTGTTTTTATGCTAAGATTGATGAAGAATGGCCAACTGTGTACACCACAATTGGACAAAACCACGTGCTTAAATGGTAATGGGAGGGGGCAGAACAGTTCACATTCTTCTTAGCCTCTCTGAGTAGCAGTCCTTCCCTCCAAGTGTGGACCAGGACCTCTATGGAATGAGAGGAGGATGGGGATTCTAGTTTCTATGACCTGCCTTGGGAAAGAGGAAATCTGGTTTCTATGAGTCCCTCCAGGGGAGAAAGAGAGCTGGGAGACAGGAGGGTAGAAGGGCAGAGAGAGACTTTGCTTCTGAAACCTTCCGATCTCCATTAGTTCAAAGTTCTCACCATGCCAAAATGCCATACTTTAGGGTATTGTGTTCTGTGCCCCAACACCATTGTCCAAGAAGGCCTAAGACGGCTTTGCCCCTCCTAAAGAGCAAGAGAAGAATGACTGATGGGGCTATTTTGTTCTGCAATTCTGCTTTAGAAAATCACTACAAGTTCTATTTTCTTTTTTGGTGTTGAACTAATCCACATCAATTCTCTCCAGGGTGTACATTTGACCTTATACTGATCAATGTTTTTCCCCCAATCTCTTTCTTTAGAGAAAAGCAACAAGAAGGACTGGGAAATGTCACTCATATGAGCCTTCAGGTTGGGATGTGATGATCAGAGACAAAGATTCTGAGATACTGGGAGCCAAGGAACCCAGACCTACACCAGTTATTTCTTCGTTAGCATTTGGGTTTATTAAAATGGTAAATTTCTTTCTTTTCTTTTCTTTTTAAATTTTTTTTTTGAGCAGAGTCTTACTCTTTTGGCCTCAGGAGAGTGCCATAGCACCACAGCTCACAGCAATCTCAAACTCCTGGCCTTAAGTGATTCTCCTGCCTCAGCCTCCCAAGTAGCTGGGACTACAGGCACCTGCCACAACACCTGGTTATTTTTTGTTGCAGTTGTCACTGCTGTTTAGCTGGCGCCATAACCACTGTGCTACTAGCTGCAGAGCCAATTGGTAAATTTCTTAAATTGGTAAATTTCACACTGATTATACCTCTTTTGTTTATTTTTGTGAGGCTTTTTTCCTGCTTGGTTTTTATTAAATTTCCTTTCAAAAATATACAATCTTTCAGTAGCACTAAGGAAAGAAAGAAAATGAATGTGTTTTTCACTAGGGTTGGGACAGTATGGAGCATGGCTGGGGAACCAGAAACAAGAGAACTCCGATGGGGGAGGCACTGAAGGGCTGAATCAAAAGGCAAAGGCCTCTACCACACAGCCAATTACTTGGGGGTTTTTTTCTTTTCATTCCTTAAAAGATTTTTTTTTTACTGATTTATTTTGAGGTGTATTTTCTTTGCAGCCCCAGAATAGCTTTTTGCTGATTAGAGGGCTATTATGTTTAGTGGTGATGTTTCCCGTGGCAGCCCTTGCTAGCTCTGACCTGTAGAAAAGTGGATATTCCCATACTTTCCTTGTAAAACAAATACAGAAAGTCAGATTCTTTTTCAAACGCAAATGTACACTTCTGGACTCACTGTTGACAAGTGACCATGGAAAATTAGAGAACATTTAAGTGGAATGTCACAAAGATTATTGATAAAGTCCTTAGGGAAAGTTAGAGGAGCCAGGAGCCTCATTTATTGTGGTAAACAGCAATCTGGGTGGTATCTCTCCATGGCGGCACACATCGCCATTGTTCACGGACATGCGTAGCTCACAAACAACACTGAAAAATACCAAAGAGTTGCTTAGTGACTACAATAGAAGTCCCTTACATCTTTACTGTG
The DNA here is from genome assembly GCA_963574575.1 of Galagoides demidoff. Taxonomy (NCBI): domain Eukaryota; kingdom Metazoa; phylum Chordata; class Mammalia; order Primates; family Galagidae; genus Galagoides; species Galagoides demidoff. Next base: position 19,674 of record CAUYQV010198885.1, read on the forward strand.
ACTTTCACACTCTGAAATAATCCAAACTGAGCCTTAAATAGACATGATTGACAATACAAAATAATCATAAACACTGTACAGAAGGTTAATAAGAACATACTGTAGTACACTCTACTATTACACCAGCTTATGTCAAATTCAAGCCTGGTAGGTAGGTTGTGTCTCATTTAAATCCCAATCCGAAAGTCAGCTCTGCTAGGAATGTAAGTGAATAATAGAAACTTTTGATTTGGCAAACTATAAAATAGAATGATGCGATGTACACTGTCCAATGTTCCAACATATTATAGAAGAAGGAAAAGAAAACTATAATTAATAATTCTTAGAATCAGCTCGGCGCCTGTGGCTCAAGTGGCTAAGACGCCAGCCACATACATCTAACGTGGTGGGTTCGAATCCAGCCAGGGCTCGCCAAACAACAATGACAGCTGCAACCAAAAAATAGCCGGGCGTTGTGGCGGGCGCCTGTGGTCCCAGCTACTTGGGAGGCTGAGGCAGGAGATTCACTTGAGCCTGGGAGTTGGAGGTTGCTGTGAGCTGTGATGCCATGGCACTCTACCCAGGGGGATAGCTTGAGGCTCTGTCTCAAAAATAATAATAATAATAATAATTCTTAGAATCATTTTAGAATTAAAAAATGCTTATAAGCATGATAAACTTCAGTTCTTCAAATATTTTATTATTAATCTGTAGAAAGCCAGCAAAGAAAATGCACATACAAAATTATGCAGAGAAAAACATTTTCTTTTTTATTTTCTTTCAAGATCCAGGGATCCCTTTCTTAGGGTAGACACTCATTAGTAAGCTTGCTGAATGGCATAGTAGCTCTATTTTTAGCTCTTTGAGGACTCTCCATACTGTTTCCATAGAGGTTGTACTAATTTGCAGTCCCACCATTAGTGTATAACCAAACCTTTTTCTCTGCAGCCATGCCAGTATCTGTTGTTTTCTGAGGGTTTTTTCTAACCTTTTTAAAAAATTCAGATTAATATAAGGGTGCATATGATTGGGGTACATTGTATTTGTTAGGTAGCATCCAAGCTTACTGAACTCCCCTCCCCCTGCCCTCCTCTCCTTACTTGAATTTAATTATGTTTTTCTCTTGTGAGGGCCTGTTCATCTACTAGTTTTCCCTTCTTGAGATATTTTACTAAGGAGAAGGTTCTTTAAATCCATCCAAGTAAATACAAAAGATGCAAAGCCTCCATTTTATGACTGCAGAGTATTCTGTGGTGTATATATGTATCACAGTTTATTGATCTGTCTAGGGGTTGACAGGCACATGGTTTGTTTCCACATCTTTGTGATCGTACATTGAGCTGCTATAAACATTAGATTGCAAATGTTCTTGTGATAAAATGAGTTTTTTCTAATGGGTACTTAGTAATAGAATTGTAGGATCAAATGGAAGGTCGCCTCTTAGCTCTTTGAGGATTCTCCATACTTCTTTCCAAAAGGGCCTTATTAGTTTGCACGCTGGTGAGCAGTGTATAAGTGCTCCCTTCTTTTTGCACCCATGCCAGAAACTGCAGATTTGGGGCTTTGAGAACCATTTTTTTCCTTTTTTTGGAGACAGAGTCTCACTGTGTTGCCCTCTGTAGAGTGCTATGGCGTCACAGCTCACCACAACCTCCAACTCTTGGCTTAAGCAATTCTCTTGCCTCAACCTCCCAAGTACCTGGGACTGCAGGTGCCTGCCACAATGCCCGGCTATTTTTTGGTTGTAGTTGTCATTGTTGTTTGGCAGGCTCTGGCTTCCACCCCACCAACTCTGGTGTATGTGGCTGGCACCCTAACTGCTGAGCTACAGGTGCCGAGCCAAGAGTTTTTAATAATGGCCAGCTGACAGAGGTAAGGTGGGATCTCTGTGGTTTTGTGTTTCACTGATGATTGAACATTTCTTTATATGTCTGTGGGCCATTTGTCTAACTATTTAATTGTTTTTTTCTTTTGGAGACAGAGTCTCACTATGTCACTCAGCCTAGAGTGACAGCCTAGCTCTTTAGCAATTTCAGCTCCTGGGTTGGAGCAATTTTTCTGTGTCAGTCTCCCAAGTAGCTGGGACTACAGGTGCCCACCACAATGCCCCACTAGTTTTTCTGTTTTTAGTAAAGACAGGGTCTCACTCTTGCTCAGGCTGGTTTTGAACTCCAGAGCTCAAGCAGCCCTCCTGCATGGGCTCCCAGAGTGCTAGGATTACAGGCATGAGCCACTACACCAGGCATTGTCTATCTTTTTTTTTTTTTTTTTAATTCTGTTCCTATCTTTTGCCCCTGTTTTTGATGGGGTTGTTTGGTTTCCTTTGTATTTGAGTTCTTTGTAGATTCCGGAAACTAGCCAATCATTGTTGGCTATTTAGTTTACTATTATATGTATATTCTTATTTCAAAATATTAAAGGGGTACAAAAGTGTTTGTATTCTTTTCTCCTATTCTGAAGGTTGCCCATTTACTCTGTTAATTATTTCCTTTGCTGTGAAGAACCGTTTAAATGGAATTAAGTCCCATTTATTTAAATTTGTTGCTGCTATACTTGCCTTTGAGGTTTTAGTCAAATTCTTTGTCTAGGCCTATGTCTAGAAGAATTTTGTTCAATTTTTTTATCTAAAATTTTTATGGTTTCGTGCCTTACATTTATGTCTTTAATCCATCTTGAATTAATTTTTTATATAGAAAGAGATATGGGTCTTGTTTCATTCTTCTGCATGTGACTCTCCCATTTTCCCCACACATTTTAAAGGGAAAATTCCCCAGGGCATCCTTATCCCAGTATGTGTCTTCACAGTTTTTTTTTTGGCCAGGGCTGGGTTTGAACCCACCACCTCCTGCATATGTGGCCAGCGCCCTACTCCTCTGAGCCACAGGTGCCACTTCCAGTATGTGTTTTTGTCTGCTTTGTCGAAGAATAGTTGGTCATAGCTACATGGTTCTATTTCTGGGTTCTCTATTCTGTTCCATTCTGATTGACTTTGGGGAGTTCTTTACCTAGTCTATATACTAATTTTTTGACCAGTTACACCAATGTCTTGTAAATGTTTTCTCCACATATGACTTCTCACTTTTTTTCCTATATCTGTAACAAAAAGATATTCTAATTTTTTGTTTGTTTGTTTGTTTTTAGAGACAGAGTCTCATTTTGACCCTCGGTAGAGTGCCATGGCGTCACAGCAACCTCCAACGCCTGGGCTTAGGTGACTCTCTTGCCTCAGCCCCTAAGTAGCTGAGGTGCCCACCATAATGCCCAGCTATTTTTTGTTGCAGTTTGGCCAGGGCTGGTCTCGAACCCACCACCCTCAGTCTCTGGGGCTGGCACCCTGCCCACTGAGCCACAGGCACTGCCCAAGATATTCTAATTTTAATAGGGCAAACTGATCCGTTTTTACTTACTTTTTGTGCTTTGGCATTTACTAGGAGAAAACATTACCCTAGAGTTACAGATATAGTCCCATATATTTTCTCTGTAAAGTCTTAATATTTTGCCTTTCACATTAAAAAAATTCTTCCAATTTAAGTATATTTAATTTGGGTTATAATGTGAGGAAAGGGTGCAAGTGTATCTTTCCACCATACAGTCCCAGCATACTTTTACTAATAAAGTACATCTTTCCCCCCCTTTATGTTTGCAATGTCAACTCTTACCATATATCACATTCCCATAGACAGTGTATGGTTTTCTTTCTGAGATATCTTTTCTGTTCCATTGGTCAATTTATTTACCACTACATCTATACTATAGCATCTTAATGAATATAGTTTTATGTTAAATTTTTATATTGCTCAAGAACATCTTCCTGCTTATACTTCTCTTTCAAATGTGTGCCCTTTATCATTTCACATATTAGAATTAACAAGACAAACTCTACAAAAACTACTGCTAGGGTTTTGATCAAAATTGTATGGCATCCATGGATAAATTTCTTTTTTCCTTGGAGACAGGGTTGGGCTGGGCTCAAATTCACTTGAACTGGTGATCTCCCTACCTCAGCCTCGCAAGTAACTGGAAATATAGGAATGTACCAGCCGTGACTGGGTTATAAATACATCTAAAGAAATCTGAATCTTCCAGTCAATGAACATAGTAACTAACATCATTCATTTAGTATTCTTTAATGTCTTTTTTTGTTGTTGTTACAGTTTGGCTGGGGCTGGGTTCAAACCCACCACCCTCGGTATATGGGGCCGGTGCCCTACACACCGAGCCACAGGTGCTGCCCTCTTTAATGTCTTTCATTAATATTTTATCATATTCATAACAAAGGCTTTAAATACCTTTGTTATATTTTTTCCTAGCTCCCTTGTACTTTTATTGCTATTAATAATGGTGTCTTTCAAAATAATAATTACTTGCCTTTTGATATTTAGAAATGCCACTAAATTCTCAATAATTTTTATGGATACTTTTTTCTAGGTAAATAATCATATAACATTCAAAAACAAGTATCTATCATCTGTCTATAATTATCCTTTAAACTTCTCCAGTACAAAATTAAATAAATGTGGCAAGCAGGGAGATTTTAACCTTTTTCCTGATTTTTAAAGAAAAGCTTCTACGTTTTTACTTATGTTGGGGTTTTAATAACCATTCCCTTCAATTCTCTGTTTTCCTAAGTTTTCATTCTGAATGGATGTTGAATTTTCCAAGCATTTTTTTGTGCTTAGGGAGAAAACTATGTTTTTTTCTTGTGTCTTATAATGTGGCCTATTATACTAATATGTTATCTAATGTAAATTCACCCTTGCATCCTTGGGATAAACCCAAGTCAGTTTTTCAATATTTTGTTTGGAATATTTGCACTTATATTTATGAGTGAAACTGGCATGGAAATCAACCAGGATTTAGTGCAGTAAACAGAAACCAGTCTAGGTCTATAAAGTAGAAAAGTATTTGATGGAGAGAATTCGTGTCTTACAAAGTCCTTGGGAATATCAAAGGAGCGGGTTCTATTGGAGCTTCTTGGACTGACTCCCCAAAGTAATCAGAAGGGTTCCACTAAGAGCAGTAGCACGTGGCTGCCATCTTTATGGGCAGGCCTACTGTATCTATGATGGAGCCGCCATTACTACTGATGAAGCTACCCGAAGGCATTAAGAAGCTGGAAAAATGAGCCCTAGAAGCTGCTGGAGTACACAGAACCTTGCTCATTAGCAGAAGTAGCTTACAGCTGTGAGTTTTCCTCTCTCCTGCACCTTCTAAATGGCATGGGAGAGCATCTCACTGGGGAATCTAAATCACACCCAGAACCCTCCCATTAAGCGAGTCTAAGAAATATAGTTCTTATCCTTACAGCCCCTGCCACGTAGAAAAACATTTGTATAAATTGAAAATATTAATATACAATATCCATGCAAAGCAGCCCATATTTTCTTATATTGTTCTTGTCAGTAATTCATACCGATCAGTTAGACACATGCTCTGGCACGGCTGTGTAAGTTTGGAATTATTTCTTGAGTCTGGTAGAACTCACATGTGAAATCATTTGGGCCAGAAGTTTTCTTGTGCAAAGAATATTAATGTTTATTATTTGTAGGTAGGACAATTTCAGTGTTTCAAGTATTTTGATCAATTTGAATGAGCTAAATTTTCTCAAAATTTGCCTATTTCTTTGCAGTTTTCAAATTTAGTGGCATAAATTGTTGAAAATACTTTCTTATGTTTCTTTCATGTCTAAGGTCTTTTTTTGATTGATACTATTATTATTTATTTGTGCTTTCTCTAATTCTTTCTGGACAAGCATTGCTAAATGTTTTTAAATTTCATTTATCTTCTCAGTAAACATACTATTCGCCTTGGCAATCTCTCATTATTATCCTTCTTTTTCATTAATTCCTGCTTTTATTGTGATTAATGTTTTCCTTCCATAGTCTTTGGATTATTCTCCTTTTATTTTTCTGACTTCTTAACTTGAGTGATAGATTTTCATGATCGTCTTTTTTTTCCCTAGTATATGACATAGTGTTTTCTGATACCAATAACTCAGATATTGTCATGTAATGTTTTTATAATAATTCAGTGTTAAGAAACTTTAAAGTTTTATTTTTATTTTATTTCTAAATATGTAGGATATTGTTGGGGTGTTATTTAGTTATCTTTTTGGTTTTTTATTTCCAATTTAATTATGTTGTGTATGATCTTTATAATATTATTGCTTTGAAATTTGTTGAACATGCTATGTCATCTAATGTATGATCAAGTTTTATACATTTTCCACTTATGTTTGAAAAAATGTATATACTGCCCTTTATAGATATGTGTTTGTCCTTTCCTTTCCTGTATGAAGAATATTTATACCAGAGATTAAAACATGAATATCTTTTGAGGTTATCATTATTCTGCCTATCACAATTATGTAATTTCCCTTTTAGTATTTTTAAATGTACTAAACATACTTAATTTATATTCTGTTTGGTGATTCTACTAGAAGTCACTGATTTTGTTGACTCTTGCTAGAGGTATTTGTTTCATTTTATGTTCTGTGATTTTCCATTTTGATTCTATATTTCCTGCAACTACCTATAAGGTGTTTATGCCTTAGGAGGAATATGTGCTCATCTGGGAAAAATTGTGTTTGCTTCTACCAGGCACCTAAAGATTCATTTTAAAGTGTAATTACAGGTTTATGTCATGCAAATGTTAGTTCAGCCCCCCCCAGATTCACATGATTATCAGCCACTGCTACTCTTGGGAAAAGAATTTGCCACCATAGAAAGAGTAGAGTCTTTGTCCTTGTTGTTTACTTCTGTGTCTTAGAGCTGTGGTCCCTAACCTTTTTGGCACCAGGCACCAGTTTCATAGAACGTTTTTCCACGGGATGGGGAGAGAGGTGTTTTTGATATGAGTCTGTAAACAATTGATTTATCATGGTCTCTGTGCAATCAAACCTCTCTGCTAATGATAATCTGTATTTGCTGCAGCTCCCCAGTGCTCACGTCACGACCTGAGCTCCACCTCAGATCCTCAGGCCTTAGATTCTCATAAGGCCCATGCAACCTAGATCCACATACTGGCCCATACCCTAAGTATTGGGAACCACAGGCTTAGAGTTTATTTGAATATTCCTTCGATTGAGGTTATAGTTCCTTCTCAGTCCATATGTTATAGATTATTCCCCTCTTTGGTTTTCCATCTCTCTAATTTCAAGACTTTTTTTTTCTTAAATAAGAAATGACATACATCTCCAAGGTACCTTACCTCTCCAGATATCTGTTCATAAATCACTTCTTCCTCGTATTTCTCTTCCTACATTTTTCATTTCATCTCTTTATTTAAAAATACATTGAACATTTTTTAATAATTTAAAAATATACATTTTTACTTAGTGGAATGGTATCAGGCTTTATAACAAAGACTATAAAAATTAGAATTAGAGATTTTAGCAGTTTCATTTACCTAATTAAAATGTCCTAATGCAAAGTTTTCTCATCCTTAGTTTTTTCTTTCTAAATCTCTAGACTTTGAAGAAGCAAGAGTTATCATCTCGAAATCTTATCCTATTACTCTAGGATGAGCTGAATAAAGATGGACAAAGTGGACAGGCTTCCACCTGAATGGTTATGAGGGGTCAGTACAGCTCTCTGGCAAGACTAACTCCTGACTCCTAAGATGATGCTTGAAATCTTCCCAGGAAGTCCCACTCTGTGTACCTTGATGGCAATTGTTAATTCATTACTGTACATGAATGACTTAAAAGGAGAATTAAGGGCCTGTGTTTGATAAATTTGGGAGAAAGGAAGACGGGGGCCATCTTAAAGTGAAGGCGCAGCTGGAATCCCCAGAGAATGGGAGTCCTTAAAAGCGAGAAAGATAGCTCCAACGAATATCGGTGGAATGTTAAAAACCACCTTGTTGAAATATCCTTTATCATTTATACTATGTGGGTTATACCCATAAAGAAATACAGAAATGTTAGGTATGATGATTGAGATTCAGAAAATTTCAGAATCAGCAGTGAACAGCAATGTTAGACGGGTATTCAAGAGCAAGTAAGTAGATTTTGAGCGAGACTTCCTGCACTCAGAGCCACGTGGTGAAATGGCTGGTGTGAAGGAAGGGCTTTCAAAGGAGTTGAAGAAAAAACACAGGACAGATGCAAGGATGGTGAAGGGGGAGGAGGGCTGATCAACAAAGCCAGCCCCACTGAAAGGAAGGGTTGATTCTGGGGGTTAGCTTTAGATAAGGCTGGAGAATCTGGAGTGCTGACGTTTTCGTTACCAATACCAGTACATGTTCAAATTTCATTTTGAGGGAAAAAAACCAAAGTAATAATAGTAATTTAAGTAAGTACCAGCAATTTTATTTTGGACAGTACTATCACACTCACTCACATAACCACATATCTATATAGTCTGTACAAACATATGTACGTAGATACACACAGATGCACATTCGTGTATGTATCAAACTTCCTTGGAGGTTGGTCTCATTATCCACATTTTATAGACAAAGAAATTGAGTCTTAGATAATTTAAGGACTTAGGTCAAACAGTTAATAACAGTAGAGCTGGGGTCTGAACCCAGATTAAATTCCTCTGCCTTAATTTTTAATCATTATGGAAGTCCATCTTCAGTTTCTACTTTTCTTTCCCTCCATTCCTGAGAAACACTTAAGTAATTACTATGATAGTTCATTCTATAAAAATATAGGGAATTTTTGGTGAAAAATATAAACTAACAACCGAGGTTAATGGATTACATTTACTTGAAATAAATATTGCACAATATTGTTGGGAAAAAAAACACGTTGAATTTTGTTTTCATATATAGGCTCATATCTGTCCCAGAATGTTTCATTTCTGCAAATCGAATGATATCTGTGAGCCAAATGCCTGTTTTTTTCCATAGGAGAAAGAAAAGAGCTGCTCTATTCATGAGCTGGGTCAACAGTTTAAAGCATTCACTAGAAAAATGAAGAAAATTAACACAAGCTGACAAGCTGCAGGAGCTCCCCAGCAATGCGACATTTTAAACCCGTTCAGTAAGGAAAATACATAATTATTCCCCATCACTGTCAAATGAGTGTGGCAGCCATTCTACATGCTAGTGAATAAAATCAATCCAGGAGCAAACAGGACCCATCAAACTGGTTGCATAAATCAACGTCTTGTAGAAAAGTTTTTTCTTCCCTTCTTACATATTCAAGAAATTTCCCATTCTACTTTATTATCCTTTATTCATTCCACCTCTCCTTGTCTTCGATACACATTTGCCAATCTCTTGCACCATCACATTCACTCTGATTTTGATAACTCACAATGAAAGATTCACAGTTGACTCCTGCTATTTCATAAGCTAAAATATTCTACTTAGACCTGTCATTTCCAATAAAATAGCATGAGAATGCTAATGTTCATAATACATTTTACTTATTTGCTACATTTACAATAATTATAGTTATTACGTCCTATAATTTATGCATCCTTGCGGAGCATTTATTATATTTTGATTCTATCATCAGGAGTCTCCATTTGCTGTAACTAAAATTTACTTAATGTGCTAATTTCTGCTTTGCATGAGAGAGTTCTATTATCTTTCTATGAAATATACTTTTTGTTTGTTAGGTTGCAACATTTTTTCCAACAAGGACTATTACTTTAAGAAGTCTCCCTTTTAAAAGGTCACAAACTACTGCCTTCCAATTTTTAATACTTTAAAACTATTTTTAGCTCCCGTAGTTTAAAAGACATGACAAAAGTTGTGATTGCATTACATTCTCTATGTGCGGACCACAGCGATCCAGCCTTCATCTAAACATTTGGCAGCCTCCAGTTTTTTCCCTTTAAAGTCAGTAACCCTACCATTATCAAGTGAGCTTTCTAAGAAAACCAAATCTAATCATATTATTACTGTCTTCACTAATTAAAAAAAGACAAACTCTCTATAATCCAGGGGCATTTTTCAAAATTTGGTTTACCTCATGCTATATATATTGCTTCTAAAATAAATTAAAACAAATTAGACAACATTTTAAAAAGTGTACTCTGTCAAGATCAGATGCAATGGGAAATCTGCATATTTTGCTCAGTTTTACAGTATTGTTACAATTCCTGCAATATTAAAAAATTGTTGTTTAATTTATTTAACTCAGCATTTCCAAAACTTGCTCACCCCCATACATGCACTCATATATAGACACACATGTCAACTACCACACATGTGTATTTCAGTGGTGGAAGGGAGTATTTATTAAAATCATATAGACCTCTTTCTTGGGAAAATGATGATTTCACAGGAAGCAAGTGGACAGTCTTCTGCATGATATAGGAGGCCTTTCCTGGTGGGGACACGGTCCACTCTCTCTTCTTGTACTGCCCACCTCCAGCTGATCACTTACTACACTCTGGGGTTCAGCCATTTGAAACAACTTACAGTTTCCCCGGTGGGGCAGGTGCTTCTACAACTCTGCATTTTCATGTTTTTTTGTCTATTGGGAAAGTCCTTTGTCCCTTACCCATCAAATTAATTTCTCATAATTCTTTTTTTTTTTTGAGACAGAATCTCACTATGTCACTCTGGGTAGAGTGCCGTGGTCTCACAGCTCACAGCAACCTCAAACTCTTGGGCTTAAGTGATTCTCTTGCCTCAGCCTTCCAAGTAGCTGGACTACAGGCACCCACGAAAACGCCCAGCTAAATGTCTCATATTTCTTAAAGTTTTAGTTTTTAAAAATGATTTCCATTGTGAAGACTTCCCTGACCTTTCATATCATGAAATTTATTGATGTAAAATTAAGTTTTCCAACGTGTTATATGAGGTATGATTCTGGTTGTTAATCAAATTATTTTTATATTAATAGTTATATATTTATTTTAACATATGTTAAAATATACCAGATTTTTATTTATCATAATGATGGAAAATCAGCCTGGGGGATATATTCATTTTACCCTAAGAAACAAGTTAATTTAAATTGAAATTTTACGAGGGATTGCAAACTAATACAACTTTTTTTAGAAGTGTGGAGAATCCTCAAAGAGCCAAAAATAGAACTTCCATTTGATTCTCCAATCCCATTCTGACGTAACTACTTGGAAGAAAAAATATCATTTTATCATAAGCACATCTGCATTCAAATGTTCATAGTAGCTCAATTCACAATCACAAAGATGTGGAAACAATCCAACTGGCCATCATCCCATGAATATATAAAGAAAATGTGGTATATGTATACCCTGGAATACTAGTCAGCCACAAAGACAGAGTTTACATTGTTTGTATTTACTTAGAAGGATTAGAAGAATATCCTTCAAAGTAAAGTGTCACAAGAATGGAAAAGCAAGCATCCAATGTACTCAATCTGAAATTAGTAGATGAACAACTACACACCCGCAAGAGAGAAAAACACATTTAAATTCAAGAGGAGAGGAGGGGGTGTGGTAAGCTCTGAGTTATCAGGTACAATGTAGGTATATGGCACACCACCTGGGTTAATTGCTCAACTGCAACTTGGACTTTACCTAACAAACGCAAACAAGGCAACCTAACTGTATGTACCCTTATTTTCACCTGAAATAAATAAATAAGTAGAAATTTAAAATAAGTAAAAGTACATTTGGACATGGCAAACTAGCATGTAAATGATGTCTTCAGGAAATACTCATCTAAGTAAGTTACTAGCATGACGCTTAAACATTCAAAATTGCAGTGCCCATAATGAACACCAGAGGGCACCAAATCATAAGCCCTTTAACACCTAAGCATGTAAACCACGACCTTATTACTATGGTAAATTCAATGATGATAAATAATAACTATCATTTCTTGATTATCTAGTTTGTTCTTAACATTTTGTTAGGCAATTTACATGTACAAACTCATTTATTCTTTACAATGTCTGTTAAAATTAGTGATTATCTCGTTCACAGATGAGATTATTCCAAATAATAATGTCTTATTATTTGTTTTTATTTCAAATTCAGCTTAGTTTTTTGCTTTTACCATTGTTCCATGCACGATGTTAAGGAATGAATAATGCTTATCTAAGTTATAATGTGCAGAAACCCTGTGAGTTATACTGTATTATATTCCTTGTTTGTAGAGGAAGGGGCTGAGGCTTAGAGAGATTAATTAGTTCAACACTATATAGTAAGGCGATTCTTGGTGGAGACAATTCTCTCTCAAGTTAGCACCTCCTATTTCACTAAGTCAAATAACCTTCCAAAAACCTCAGGATAAATTACTTCCCTTTATCTCTTCCTGCCTCTTTTTATGTGCATCAAACAAGAAAATATGATGTCTAAGAGTGACGTCAATACGATGGCTGACTACAGTGGCCTGGAGTTCATCCTCCCCACAGAAATGGGAACACCGATATTTCCACTAAAGTGACTACAGAAGTGTGGTGGACAGCGCCCCGGGAATGGCAACGTCTCTGTGGAGTACAGAAACCAGAAGAGCACCACAGAGAGGAGAATGAGGAACTCTCCCTAGTCACACTGTCTCCCAGTGAGGGTCAACTTAGCCACAGGAACTTCTTCTCAAGGGAAAGGAAAGCTGGAGATCCACTGGGAGTCTAGGCAACCTCACTGGCTCTTAGTAAGAGCCCACCTTGACCGTGCCCTACCTCCGTGACCTAAGCTGCTATGGTTTGGCCCCATCTTGACAGTATATCCACTACTAGAGGGTCTCTTCCCCTCCAACATGTTCACAGCACTTTGACTTCAGCGGCCTGAAGCCTAAACCAGAAGGAGCAGCTGAGACCCCAGTATCCATACCCACACAACATAACATTAGAGGCCCTTCCTGAGGAACAGGCAGACCCTAATAGAGGGAAAGGTGCTGAACAGCCTGCCAGCCACCAAGCCCACTCAGGCTCACACCTGGCTTCACAGTTTTGTAATGATCTTGCCTCTTTGGACCGACCTACAGAGCTACCTGCCCCTGCCAAACTCACCAGCACCTGCCAATTCGCCATGCCCCCTGTGGAGACCATGGCAGAGCTGCCTGGCCCCACTGTACACCTGGCCTCTGACAGCCAGCCCAGCATAGGGAGAGCTCACTAGACTGCCTGTCGACCCTCCATAGCTACACTTGTCTGGCCCATCATGCAGCCTTGGGCCCCAGCCCTCAGTGAAACTGAACCACTGCGTCACAGACACCTGCAGCCCAGGCCAGCACGGCAATCACAGACATCCCTGACAAGGATCACAAAGATGGAAAAGACTGCAGAGACCACACTCCAGAGTCCACTCCAAACCAAATCCACATGCCACACCCAACCAGCACCCTGTGATCCACCCCCAGAAAAAGTCTCTTCCTCAGAAGCCACTCCATAAAATTGAACAAGTGATTATTACACTGAATGAATGAATGTCAACATGGGGACACAGGAAATGTAAAACAGCAAGAAAACATGACACCCCCAAAAGAATACAGTAAACCTCTAGTAATAGATTCCCCCATAAAAAAGACATTTATGGCTCAGCACCTGTGGCTCAAGTGGCTAAGGCACTAGGCACATACACCTAAGGTGGCAGGTTTGAATCCAGCCCGGGCCCACCAAACAACAATGATGGCTGCAACCAAAAAAACAGCTGGGCATGTGGCAGGTGCTGTGGTCCCAACTACCTGGGAGGCTGAGGCAGGAGACTCACTTGAGCCTAGGAGTTGGAGGTTGCTGTGAGCTGTGATGCCATGACACTCCCCAGGGGGACAGCTTGAGGCTCTGTCTCAAAAAAAAAAAAGACATTTATAAAATCCTTGAAAAGAAGTCCAGAATGATCTTAAAAAAGACTCAGTGAAACAGAAGACAACACAAACAAACAAGTTAGTGAAATCAGGAAAACAATTCATGATCTGAATGAGAAATTCAACAGAGATAGATATTATAAAAAAGAACAAAATAGAAGTTTTGGAGTTAAAAAATTAAATACATAAAAATATAATTAGGAGCTTCAACAACAGATTAGATGAAGAAGAAGAAATCTTTTAAAACTGGAAGGCATATGGTTTGAATAAAGCAGTCACAGGATAGAAGAGAAATAAGAATAACAAAGAAGAAAGACAGTCTACTTGTGAGACTTGTGAGATGCTGTGAAATGAACAGATGCTCACATTATAGGTTTGCCGGAAGCAGAAGTCAGTCAGTGTCCAAATCTCTTCTTAAAAGGACACCCGTCATACTGGATTAGAGGCCAACCTCATGATCTCATTTTAAATTAATTGCCTCTTTAAAGACCCTACCAACTATCTCAGTCACCTTCGGAGATACATGAGATTAGGATTTCAACATTTGAGTTTTGGGAGGACACCATTCATCCCATAACAAGTGGTAAGAATTTGAATATCGCTATTACTTGAGCTAATGTCCTTTTTTCCTCTTTATTGACAGGTGGTGGCATTAACATGGTACTCATGTTTTATGTCTATTTCTTCACAAAGGCACTTCTGTAGATAATTTCACTTTTGGAATAAGGAAATTATTATTTTTTAAATTTATTTTATCATTGTCTTGCTAACATATAATTTACAAAGTACTTATACCATATATATCATATTTGTCTATGGATATGCACACTCTGGTTTGTAGATTTGCCAATTCCTATAGTGTAAACATTCTCATCTTTGTCAATTTTAAACTACCCATTTAATGTTGCTGAACATAATGTCTGGAAGAGATGGCCATAGTTGACTCACAAACTATGGAAGCCAGTTCTAGGACATGCACGTGTGTGTGAATTAGAGGTTAATGTAATTTTTCTATGAAACTGACTTACTTCCCTGTTACGCTTTTTCTCTGACTCTACATTGATACTCCTATGTTCTGTTTCACGTTTCCTCAGCCCATCCTTTTACTTCAGCCAACAGAGGCAATCAGTGACTAGCAAGTATAATCTTACAGCACCTTGCCTCAGATTTCTGTCCTGGGAGTTCTCTGCCTCTGCGTCACTGAATGCCCTGTGGAGACTGTTTTACGTGTGGAGACATGTAGAAATGTGGAAATATGCGGGAGTGATTGCCCCACAGAGCAACCCTTGACGAATGGGAACCAGAGTAGCTGGATAAGTATCTCCTCTTGTGTTTGGAGTGGGGAATTCTGAGACACATTATATGGCTGGCTCCTCAGGGGGTCCTGTGGGATTGAGGCACAGTTTCCAACACAGGCAACCACCTTAAAAATGCCTGCTCTGACTAGAATTCCCTCCTTTCTTATTTCATTCTTTCCAAACACTGACTTCTGCTGCCTGGATTCACATCCCAAACTAAATTAGTACCTTCGAGCAAAATCTAATCTTGAGCTCTGCCTGTTTGGTGAGCACAGCCTCAGAGTCTAGGCTTTTTGTTATGGCTGTGTGATAACAATGATTTTAAAAAATGAAATTACCTCTAGCAACACTGACCAAGTTATTAACTCAATTTTTATTTAAAAATACTTAAATTGCTTTCTCCGTAGGTTAATTCCATGTGAAGACAAATTGGCTTTAATCATAACTTCAAATAAAGAAAAATCCAAACGAGTCCTATTCTAAGAAGATAACCTTTGAGAGACAATGGCACATAAAATCAGCTGCCTTGGCGTTCTTATATTTCAGATTTATATGCCAGCAAATTGTCAAAGACAAAAATATATTTATTCAGTAGGCTATGTATTTCTCTTGCTGCCATTCACAAAATATCAGTTCTTATTGTGACTTAGTAAAAGTAATATATTTAAGAACACAAAAAATGTTTATGTGGTGTCAAAATGGTTATGAAAACAACTGTCATTATAACAGCAAAATATTGTGAATAAGCTGATTTTTACATCTGTAAGTAAAAGGAAACAATGATAAACTCAGAAGGTGGTTTTAATCCATACTTATTCTAAGTTATAAATTGGTATATTCAACTTAGATTTGAAATACGGTAGAACCTCCATAGTTGACCACCTCCTTAAGGTGACCTAATTTTCAAAGACTGGACATGCCCCACATGTACTCAACAGAAGTTCCTTACATGGACCATCTCCATATGTTGACCAGTTTGTTACAAACCTTTAGGTGGTCAACTTACAGAGGGTCCACTGCATTTAAGTACAGTAAGACAGCTGTTTCCAATGAATGTATGTTTGTGATTCCTTCTCTTTCATGCAACCAGGAGTAAAAACCTAATACTGAGGTAAGTTTAAAATGTTAGTTTAAATAAAATGAAACAAAAACACTTTATACACTGAAAAAAAATCAATAAATAAAAAAAATCAATAAAAAAAATCAATAAATCAATAAAAATTAGGTAAAAACCTAATACTGAGGTAAGTTTAAAATGTTAGTTTAAATAAAATGAAACAAAAACACTTTATACACTGAAAAAAAATCAATAAATAAACACAGTAGAACCTCTGTAAGTTGACCACCTAAGGGATTGTTACAAACTGGTCAACATACTAAGGTGGTCAACACAAGGAACGAACTAGGCCTAGTACTGGTACTTATATATAGTGTATGTCCTGTCTGTGAAAATTAGGTCAATTTAAGGAAGGGGGGGTCAATGTAGGGAGGGTGTCAGCTATAGAGGTTCTACTGTATACATTTTGAATCTTTTAAAAAAATATTAATGGGCAATACTCCAAAGCACAACCCCATTAACAATTTTTCATTTAATCTAGGCTACTTATTTAGAAGAACAATAATTTTAACATTTCCCAATTTTAAATATAGCATTTGAACACAAAGGAAAGACATGCATATAATGAGAATTTAGAAAATATAGAAAAAATAAAGAAGAAAATAAAAATCACTCTAGTCTTATTTGGGTGTAGAGACATCTATTCTTCTTCTGGGTGTAAATATAAATTTTTTAATTTTTTTTTTTGAGACAGAGTCTCAAGCTGTCACCCTGAGTAGAGTGCCATGGCATCATAGTCACAGCAACCTCCAACTCTTGGACTCAATCCTCTTGCCTCAGTTTTTATATTTTTGGTAGAGATGGGGGTGGGGTTTTTCTTTGCTCAATCTGGTCTTGAAGTCCTAAGTGTAAGCAATACACCCACCTCAGAGTACTAGGATTACAGGGGTGAGCCACCACACTTGGCTAAATTTTTAAATTTAAAACCAATTTCATTACATAATTGACCTTAAACTCTTGTATTTACAATTGGGTGGGTTTCCACATTTGCATAAATCATTACTATAATCAAATTAATGAATCATTGCCAAAAAGCTTCCTCATGCCTTTTTTTTTTTTTTTGAGATGGAGCAACCTCCAACTCCTGGGCTCAAGCGAGTCTCCTGCCTCCGCCTCCCAAGTAGCTGGGACCACAGGTGCCCGCCACAACGCCTGGCCATTTTTTGGTTACAGCCATCATTGTTGTTTGGCGGGCCCGGGCTGGGGATTCGAACTCGCCACCTTAGGTGTACGTGGCTGGCGCCTTAGCCGATTGAGCCACAGGTGCCGAGCCACCTTTCTTCCTTTTTAATGTGCACATTTAAGGATCTATTATACTTTCTAAGATGTGGTTTTAGCCGTATCACAGAAGTTTTGGGATGCATGACTTTTGTTACCACTAAAAGTATTTCCTAATTTCCATTGTGCTTTCTTCTTTAACCCATAGATTATCGAAATGTATATTTTGAAATTTCCAAATATAGAGAGAATTTCCAGTTAATCTTTCTTAAAAAATGATTTCTAGCCTATGTCCACTTCAAAGAACATATTTGGT
>CAUYQV010198889.1:0-36504 GCA_963574575.1 Galagoides demidoff
TGTGGTCCCAGCTACTTGGGAGGCGGAGGCAGGAGACTGGCTTGAGCCCAGGAGTTGGAGGTTGCTATGAGCTGTGATGCCATGGCACTCTGCCCAGGGGGATAGCTTGAGGCTCCGTCTCAAAAAACAACAACAACAACAACAACAAACAAATAATTTATTTCTATATGTATTTCAAAATTATGAGTATTTTTTTTTTTGAGACGGAACTTCAAACTATCCCCCTGGGTAGAGTGCCATGGCATCACAGCTCACAACAACTTCCAACTCCTGGGCTCAAGCGAGTCTCCTGCCTCCGCCTCCCTAGTAGCTGGGACTACAGGCACCCAGTCATTGTTGAACTTTTCGTGTTGCAAATCTGAAATTCTGTGCCCATTAAACAACTCTATTTCCCCTTCCTTGGTCCCTGGTAACCCATTTTACTTTCTTTCCTATTTTTTTTTTTTTTTAGATAGAGTCTCACTATGTCACCCTCAGTAGAGTACTGTAGCATCACAGCTCACAGCAACCTCAAACTCTTGGGCTTAAGTGATTCTCTCGCCTCAGCCTCCCAAGTAGCTGGGACTACAGGGACTAGTCACAATGCCCAGCTATTTTTTTCTTGTAGTTATCATTGTTTAGCAGGCCCAGGCCAGCTTTGAACCCGCCAGCCCCAGTGTAGGTGGCTAGTGCCCTAACCACTGAGCATGGGCACTGAGCCCCCATTCTACTTTGTTTCTGGAAATTCAACTACACTAGGCACTCCATATAAGGGGAATTATACAATATTTCATCCACAGGCTTATTTCATATAAACCAATGTCCTCAATCTTCATCCATGTTGTGGCATGTGACAAGATTTCTTTCCTTTTTTTTTTTTTTTTTTTTGAGACAGAATCTTACTTTGTCACCCTTGGTAGAGTGCCATGGCATCATAGCTCACAGCAACCTCTAACTCTAGGGCTCAGACAATTTTCTACCCTCAGCCTCCTGAGTAGCTGGGACTATGGGCACCTGCCACAGGCCCAGCTATTTTTATAGATGGGGTCTTGCTCTGGCTCAGGCTGGTCTCGAACCTGTGAACTCAGGCAATCCACCTGCCTCGGCTTCCCCAGGTGCTAGAATTACAGGCATGAGCCACTGCACCCGGCCTGGATTTCTTTCCTTTTTAAGGCTGAATAATATTCTATTGTGTAGATATACCACGTTTTACTTATCCTTTTACCCATTCTTTCGGGTTGTTTCTACCTTTTGGCTATTGTGAATACTGCTGCTACTACACTAGTGTACAAATACCTGTTCAGACTCCTGCTTTCAATTCTTTTCAGTATATACTACCTAGGAGTAGAATGGCTGGATCATACGGTAATTTTTTATTTACCTTTTTGAGGAACTGTCAAAACATCTCCATAGCAGGTACACCATTTTATATTCCCCCCAGCAATGCACAAGGGTTTCAACTTTTCTACATCCTCAACATGTTATTTTCCATTTTTTAGGTTTTTATATATATATAGTAGCCTTCCTAATGGGTGTGAAGTGGTATTTTATTGTCAATGCTAAGCTCTGAGACTAGTGGGGAAGTTGGAGATGAAAGCTGTGTCAAGCGGAAAGTAAAGCCAGTTCCCAGAAGTAAAACAGGAGAGGGCAAGGGCAGTGAAGGATTTAAAAATATAGCACTCTGACATATTGACTAAGTTAAAGGCACTTGAAAAACAGCAGGAACAAGATCACTCTGACCTTCCTGCTGTTGCTTTAAAGCAGAAGATGAAATTCCCCCGTGAAAGACACCCTCCCTATACTAGAAGGAAAAGCAACACCCTAATCTTCAAGGACAAGAAGTCAGACCAAGGTAATTCTGTACAGACCTTGTTAAAACAATTCTCATCTTTTAAGCCTTTCCACTTTAGTTGCTTTTTCACAACTATTTGTCCAACTGACTCTACAGTAACTGACTCTAACTGCTGCTTCTTTGGGTTTTCATTTATTTTTTCTTTTTTAATTTATTTTTTTTTGGCCAGGGCTGGGTTTGAACCTGCCACCTCTGGCATATGGGGCCGGCACCCTACCCTTTTGAGCCACAGGTGCTGCCCCTAAATTTTTTTTTTTAGGGACAAATTCTCACTTTGTCACCCTCAATAGAGTACCATAGCTTCACAGCTCACAGCAACCTCCAACTCCTGGGCTCATGCAATCCTCTTGCCTCGTCCTCCCAAGTAGCTGGGACTACAGGCGCCCACCACAACACCCAGCTATTTTGTTGTTGTTGTTGTTGCAGTTTGGCCAGGGCTGGGTTCAAACCCACCACACTTGGTATATGGGGCCGGCGCCCTACTCACTGAACCACAGGCGCCACCAGAGATTTCATTTCTTTATGAAGCTTCCTGTGCCCATGTAAAACTTGTGTTAAATACATTTCTAGGCTTTTCTAAGGGCTGGGTGTGGTGGCTCATGCCTGTAATCCCAGAGTTTTGGGAGGCTGAGGCAGGAGGATTGCTTGAGCCCAGGAGTTCAAGGTTACAGTGAATTATGATTGCACCTCTGCACTCCAGCCTGTGTGACAGTGAGACCCTGTCTCTAAAAACAAATGAATAAATGTATATCCTTTTCTCTTGTTTATTCAGTTTATGTAGTCCCAGCAAGGTGGTTCATGCCGGTGATCCTAGCACCTTGGGAGGCCAAGATGGGCAGATTGCTTGAGCTCAGGAGTTTGAGACCAGCCTGAGCAAGAACAAGATCCCACCTTTAAAAATAACCAAGTGTAGGGCAGCGCCTGTACCTCAGTGGGTAGGACACTGGTCATATACACCAAGGCTGGCGGGTTTGAACCTGGCCAGTGGCAGCTAAAACAATGGCAACTACAACAAAAAAAATAACCAGGTGTTGTGGCAGGTGCCTATAGTCCCACTACTTGGGAGATTGAGACCAGAGAATCACTTAAGGTTGCTGTGAGCCATGATGCCAAGGCACTCTACTGGGGGCAACATATTGAGACTCTCAAAAAAAAAAAAATTTAGTTTATGTCAACTTAATTCTTGGATCCAGCCAGGACCCTAAGTGGATGGAAAATGAGGGTACCTCAACTTTAAGGCACAGAGACAGAAGACATGCAAAGCCCAGCACCGTTTTCAAATAATTTATTAGGAATTTAAAACTGAAAATAAAACCTGGAAAAAGAAGTTACAGATGTGGAGAGAAGAGACACCGGAGGGCGGTAACTTGCTGGCTTTGAAACACCATGTAACATCTTTAAAAAAAAAAAAAATTCCCCAAACCAATCAGAAAACGGAATTCTAGGGACCTGAGCCCATGGTTGGGCCCAGAGGGGTAGGGAAGGCTCAGGGAACTAGGGAGAGGGAAGCCAAGTCTCTCAGAACTCAGCTCAAACGTGTAGAAAATTAAAAATAAAAACCAATAAAATGCAGCTTCTTTTTTATTAGGAAACATTAAAAAAAAAAACCAAAAACACAAACAGCCGCGCATCTCAGTAACAAAGATTATTGCTTTGTGTTCTCAGGGCTAATCGGTAAAGCACCTCACACAGACAATTAACTCTCCAAAGCGGGGTTTAATGGGTGGGGGCTGTGAGCAGGAAGGGAGCTTAGGCCCTTAGCCTCAGACCTGGCGAAGAGGGCAGCAGAAGAGGGGGATGACAAGGAGGGCCTCAGCCCTGCCAAGCCAGCCAGGTTACTATCCATGAAGATTTATACTCTGAGCCTCTTTTTTTTCCTTTTGAAGGGGGCTTTGGGGTGAGTGGCTGCTAAGGGGTTCTGGCCATGAGACCATCCTGGTGGGAAACTTCAGTAAGAGAATGTGGGGGTTCCCTGAGAAGCCCTTTACTTTACCAAATTGCCCCTGGATGCCCACTCATGTCAGGGCTGACTCAGCAGAAACCATAGAGGCCCAACCTAGGTAGGGGGCAGGGGAGACCTTTGGAGAGTTAATTCCTTTCCAGCAATGGCTCAGGCAAGCCCTTCTCTTCCTGTGCCCCTTACCCCTTTCATTGGGTTTTCGGGGTGAGCAGGCCCCTGAGGGCCTGAGAGAGCTGGCCTGCCACTGCCACAGCTGAGGCCTGCAAGCTTACAGTAACGGTGTCTGAGGGGACAGAAACAGGGGATAGGGGAGACCCTCACCCCAGAGGGGTCTCAGAGAGGGGTGGGGGCTTCACCTCACAGTATTTACATATGATACAGGACGGGATGGTTCCAGGGGCTCAGGCCTGGCCTACCCGCAGCCCTGCCCTCCTGTCCAGGGCTGGAGGGAGGCGGCCAGGGGCCCACACCCACATAGACACTTTGTTCTCAGCTGGTGGGGGGCACCTGGCCCCTTGCCCCCTGCGGCCTGGGGCTTCACATTCACAAACCTAGAAATAGTTTAAAAACGGATTTCTTTAAAAAAAAAAAAAGGGGGAAAGAATAAAAGAAGGGAAAATCAGAATAAAAAAACAGAGGCTGGGATTGTGGCCTATAGCAGGCTCCCTCCGCCCTCTCTCTAACTATGCACAAATACAAAACGGTCCTATAGGGGCGGCAAGGAGGGGGCGCAGGCCCAAGGGGAGGGGTTGGGGGTAGGGGTGGGGGGCAACCGGCTAATCCAAAATAAATAAAAGCGGGCGGGACAGGGGCAGGGGGGACGGAGCACAGGTGGGTGAAAGAGGGGGGAGGTTAGTAGGGGAGCCAGACATCATAGGTGGGGGCAGGCAGTAGCGTCCGAGTCGCTGCAGGGGAGGGGGCGGCGGCTGCGGCTGAGGTGTCCTGCCCCCTTGCTGGCTCACTCGTGGTCCTCAGTCAGCTGCAGGCTGGGGCGCTGGGAACACAGTGGGAGGTTAGGGGTACCCCCCAAACACACATTATCATTCCCAAGTTCCCACCCAGAATAGCTTTGTTCACAGCCTTTGCAGTTTGATCCCTGTATGGATGGCTAGTTCCCTAGATTTTGAATGACTGCATTTATGTATTTCACATATAAAATATACCTGTCTCTGAGACACCTTCTTTGAACCTCTAATCTAAAACAGCCCCCTCACACATGATCTGGAATGATCTCATTTGTTCACTTGGTTTTCTCATCTGTAGAATGAGAAACGGCCTTATCTGTCTTGTTCCCTGGAATAGGGCTCAATAAGTATTTAACTAAATTAGTGAGTGAACAAAATGTCACCGGTTACCAGTTTGTATAGTCCTTCACCGTCTGTATACACACTGTGAGGACTGTGGACTCCATCTGTGTGTCAGCGTTATCTTGGTTTGGTTGGATTTGTGCTGAGCCTAGGTATTTATTTCCAAGGAACAGACTGGCAATGCTTGTCTAGATTTCAAACATTTATGCCCTTTGACCCAACAAATCAGCTTCTAGGCATTTATTTATTTATTATTATTTTTTTTGTGACAGAGTTTCACTATGTCACCTTGTACCTACCCACTGTTCACCCCACACCTACACCAATGCTGGGCATTACCAATCTTAAAATATCTTTACCAACCTGATAGGTGGAATGTGATGCCTTACTGCTATTTTAATTTATATTTAAAAATGTAGCAGGTCATTTAAGTTTAAATAAATTTGAAATTTATTGACCACTGCTGGTATAAAGGTCTGTGTTCTCCAGGGACTGTGGGTTCCCAAGGGCAGGGTTGGGGTCTGTATCCCAGACCAGACTGTCCAGGACCAACTCCCCAAGTACCACATCCACTCCCACCCCTCCTCACCTCCTCACCTCCTGCACTGTCCCCTGCTTCAGTGGTACCCATTGGTGAAGGCTGTGGCAATCAAGGGTCCCTGAAAAGAAAGGAATTTTACTCCTAGATTCCTGGGGAAAGTAGAGAGAGCCCAGAGGCTTCTCTCTGCATAGGAAACTTAAGTGAGGCACACACCCCTTTCTACCTGTCTAAACTGTCCCCACTGCTAGAAGATTCTCTATGGTAGGGCCTGGGAATCTGCACATAACCCTTACTCAAGCTGGAATCTAACCCCCATGTAGGCACAGATGGTGTGTGTCTCATTTGCATAACCCTAGAGCCCATTACTGCCTGGTATACAGAGGGTGATGATTAGGGGCCCACTGAATGAATGATAACCCTCAATGTTCCTTCTAAGGTCTCTTTCTTTATCCATCCACCTTTCCTCGCCCTCTTTTTGCCCCTGAAGACATCAAAACCTCTCACTCTCCCAATGTTGGGGTCTTCCAAGGTGGGGTGTGAGATGGAGGCCACCAAGCCTAGCCACTCACCCCAAGACTGTGGCCGAAGCCGGTGCTGGGGGCAGGGCTGGCGGCACTGATGTAACTGCTGACCCCTGAGTCCTGGTTGGCCGCCCCATAGAGCTCGGCCATGGGGCCAGGGCTGGTGGTCCCCAGGAAGCCCCCTGTGCGGCTGGGAGTCGAACCTGGAGGGGGAGCCATCGTCCAGGGGTGAGAGCCTGGCAACCCAGAAAGAAGAAGGTGAAAGCCCCGGTGCCCACTTCTGCCCCACGGCACCTCCCCCCAAACCCGTTCTTCTCACCCTGACCTTGACCCCCACATCCCAGCAGGTCCTGGAGGGGGGCAGTTCCTGGATATCTCTCCAAGTCCATCCACTCTGCCATCCTAGCCCAGACTGCCATCATTTCTTGCCTGACCACTTAGTACTACTGTGGCTTGAAAATATCCACTGACTTTCCAACACCTGTCTTCCTTCGTCCTCCTCCCCACACCCCACTTGGCACTTTCCCCATGCTCACTGGCCTCCAAGCCTTTGCACACACTGTTCCCTCAGCCATAAAAACTTTCCTCCTCTGGCAGCACCTATGGCTCAAAGAAGTAGGGCGCCAGCTCCATATGCCGGAGGTGGCAGGTTCAAACCCAGCCCC
This sequence comes from Galagoides demidoff, assembly GCA_963574575.1. Classification (NCBI taxonomy): domain Eukaryota; kingdom Metazoa; phylum Chordata; class Mammalia; order Primates; family Galagidae; genus Galagoides; species Galagoides demidoff. The sequence continues at coordinate 6,826 of CAUYQV010198889.1, forward strand.
GGCCCAAAAAAACTGCAAAAAAAAAAAAAAACTTTCCTCCTCTCTGCCTTCTCTGGCCTGTCTCAAAGGTCCCAGCTGAGCTTTTCTGGAGTTGACACCCTGTAGCGAAGCAGTGCCAGCCATCAGTATTATTTGTTTTTTAGCACCTGAATCCCCCACAAGCCTGTGGGCTCTGGGAGACAGAGAACCTGCCAGTCTCCTTCCTGGCTGGCCAGCCAGTGCCAGCTCAATGCCCTCACACAGTAGGTGATCGATGCTTGTTGAGTGAATGAGTAAAGGAGTCCCACTGCACAAGGGTGGTGGTGGCCCCTCCCTTCCCCTCTGGACTTCTCTGCTCCCTACACCCCTTCCCTTGCTTCCCGCATCCTAGAAGCCTCACCTGTTCCTCGAACCACAGCTGCTGCTGCTGCCGCTGCCGCCATCGGTCCATAAGCAGTGAGAGGAATGGCTGAAAGAAAAGGTACAGGCACGTCAGTGTGGTGCAGAGGAGCAGAGGTGGGTGCAGGAGGCCTCTACCTTCTAGGCAGAGCCTCTTCAGCCGGACCCTGCCTCAGAGGGGTCAGTACAGCCTCAGGGTCCAGGCGGAAAGAGCTGCCTTGGGCTGCCATCGTGTCCTGACTTGTGGAATGGATGGGAAAAGGTAGGAGAGAACGTAAGCAGCTCAGCCTCAGCTTCTGTCCTGGACTCAAGGGTCACATTTAGACAACCCCAAACTCAACGGAGGGTGGGGGCAGGGCACCCAACCCAAGCTGTGTTGCTAGAAGCTGCCCCCTTTTCCAGAGTGCCTTTAGCAGAACATGAGTCACCAAGCTCAGAGGTGCTTAGGAGGTGATGCCCCTGTTCTCCGCCCCAGCAGACTGTGGCTGGTGACTGACACAGGGACAGTAAGCCAGGCCTACTGCCTGGAGGTGAGGTACAATTCAGGTACTAGAGCTCCCTGCAGGGGTCACGCTGAGGCTGATTGCCTCAGCCCCTTTTCCCAAGAGCACTCCTCAGGGCCTTCCCAGGCACCTTGCCGGAAGTGACCACTCCCTACCCCAAGTTCCCTTGGCCTCTTTCTGTCGTGCCCTCCCCATACACTGGCATCTTGCTATGCCCTTGTTTGCTGTCTGCCCTCTTCCACAATGCCCAGCACCTCACCTTGTACACAGCAGGTATTTCACTGAAGGAGTAGCAGGGACCTCTGCTTAAATAACTGGGTGAGGTGTGGGGCTAGAAGGAGGCTGGGGCTTGAGCCTGGAGCTCCTGGGGCTTAGAAGTAAGCATCCCCTATGTCTCAGCTCTGACCTTTGCAGCCCTGGTGAGGAGTGAAGGTCTCCCATCCTAAGAGGTGCCCCTTGAGGTTATGGTGGTGACCCTGGCCCTGAATTGGAACAAGACCTGGAGGTAGGGACCCCAGGCAAGGCCTCTGGACATCCTGTACCCTGAGGAATATTTCCTAAGATATCCACACAGTTGGAGTCTTCTCACTGAAGATATAACCTCCTCTAAGAAGCCCTCCCTGACTATCCTCACTACAGCAGCCCCCTGCCCCCAACCCTAATGCCTTAGCACACCTCTCTGCTTTGTATTCCTGATGGAATTTCTTACTCTCTGAAAATACTTTATTTACTTATTTGTTAGTATCACGCTCCTCTAGAATATCAGCTTCGGGAAGGCAGGGACCTTGTCTGTCTCATTCACTGTTATATCCCCAGTGCCTGGAATGGCATCTGACGTAATATTTATTGACATGCACGAAAGAAACACCCACATCCCCTTTTCTTCAAGGCAAGAGAAAAGTTCAGGCCCCAGACATCCAAGAATTCCTGAGCCTTGAACCCACTCCCCCACCTGCCAAGATGTATATTAAGGGGGCATTTCTTCCCTCAAGTTTTCCTTCCCCCCAAGTTTTTTAAGGGCAGGGATGGGTTCTGAGGTCTGGTTTTTGGTCCACTGAAGCATTTCCACAGAGCAAAGTCAGGGAGCCAACCCCAAGTGCCCTGTGCACCACACTGTAAAGATTACTTATTTGATTAAAAGTATTTGTTTCCCTCTATAGACTGCAACCTCTTAGGAGCAGGGCCTGCCTCTGTCTTATCCCTGCTCTGACCCTAGGGCAGAGTATCTCATGCACAGTAGGTCCTCAACACATAGTAGTTAAAAGAGGAACAAGGACCCCCTGGCAGCCCCTACCCCTGCAACTGCTGGTCAAACTCTTCATCCACTCAGGGAATAGCCTCTATCACCTCCATCTCCAGGGTTCTCTTCCTTCACTTCATTTATCTTCCCATCCCCTCATTTTGGGAGAACCCTGAGCACCCAGGGTTTAGATCTCATCTAAAGCAGCGTCCATGCTCACATCCTTCACACACGGCCAGGTTGGGGGAGAGTCTGGGGGTAGGATGAGAGGGAAGCAGGTTGGACAGAGAAACCCCTTGCAGCCCACCCCATGTGCTCATGGCCCCGTGGGCTCAGGGCCAGCTCTGTAGCTGAGCCCACTGGCTCAAGTGAAGCCACCAGACAGAGAAACAGCCCCACTGACCAAGCACCTTCATCCCACTTTCCCAGAAATTGCCAATGGGCAGCCCCAGGACTGAATTAAGCTCTGGGATATGTTTCCTTTGGCCCACAGGGTTTTAAAAATTTTGACTTTTTTGCTGATATTTCAAAATAATTGGAAATTTCCTATGAAGCAAAGCTGGGTTTCTGGCTTCTCTGGAAAAACGAGAGCTGAGAGTACTGAATGTGCATCTCCTCCCGGCAGGAGCCGGCTGGCACGGAGTGTAGGCATGCCGGCTCTGGTCTGCACAAGTCCCCACCCAGCCCACTTTGCAATGAGTTTGAGACCCTGGCTTGTTCACCACTGGATCCCAGAGCCTCATGGTGCCTGGCACACAGGAGGTGCTAGATAAATATTTGCCAAATGGATGAATGAGTGACTTTGCCTCCATCTGCTTGCCTTGGCCCTATGCCCCACCCTTAAGGGCCATGTAGCTACCCAGACTGGCCAGTGCCCAGGCACAGTCTGCTGTGCCCCCACACACAGGGCTGGTGGGCAGGAGAAAAAGGTCCCGCTAGCTTTCCCCCTGAAGGTCCCTGGGCCCCTTAGTCTCCTGTGTGGCCTATGAGGTATACGAAATCCGAGCGACTGACCTGTAAGCTCGGGGAGGACTGGGGCGCTCGGGAGAGGGGTCCGCTCTACACGGAATTCTAAAATGAAACGTAAAACAGCTTAAGAATAAGCAGGGGAGGCCCCTTGGACATGGCCCAGGGAGGACAAATACACCCACAGGGACACTGGGTGAGGGGACAGGCCATGCACAGGACCCAAGAGCTGGGGATGGGGAGAGCATGGTTCTCAGTAGGTAGGGGAGGGGAAGAAGACAGAGAGACAGAGAGAGAGAGAAGAGTTGCCACCTATACCATGGGGCAGTGTTAAAAGTACAATTCTGGGTGTTTCTTAAAGGCTTGAGATCCCACCAAAACCTCTCCCAGAATCCTCCCCTTCTTTTTGATTTTTTGATGAGGAAGCTGCCTAATGAAAAGCAATGACCCTAGAATAGGTCAGGCTTGGGTTCAGTTCCCAACTCTGCCACTTCCTATTTGAGTCATCTTAGCAACTCATGAGCCTATTCTCTCATCTCCATGTACAAGATGGGAGATAAACATCCCTCCCCCATGAGATTATTGGGAGGATCAAATAACATAATGTATATGAAGGATCCCAAGTTAAATGCTCCAGGGACAGAAGATGCACGTGTTTACAGACCCTCCACATAAATTAAGACCACAAATAATTAAAGGCCTCACCAAAGTTTGGTAGTTGATATTTCAAAGAAAACAACATTAAGGCTGGGCGTGTTGGCTTGTGCCTGTAATCCTAGCACTCGGGGAGTCTGGGGCAGGTGGATTGCTTGAGCTCAGGAGTTTGAGACCAGCCTGAGTCAGAGGGAGGCCCCATCTCCATAGAAAAATTAGCCAGTGTTAGGGTGGGCACCTGTAGTCTCAGCTACTCAGGAGGCTGAGGCAAGAGAAACTCTTGAGCATGAGAGTTTGAGGTTGCTGTGAGCTGTGACTCAACGGCACTCTACCCAAGGTAACAGAGTAAGACTCTGTCTCAAAAACAAAAACAAAAACAAAAACAAGAAAATAACATTGAATACTCATCATGGGAAAGTCCAGAACTTCAATGGGCTTCCTAACACTTATTTTAAGGTCTAGTATTATTTTTCAGTTGAATTACAAAAAGAGGGTGGTGATCATAACGCTTTTAAATTGTTTTCCAGTATTTAAGGTGTCAGTACAAGCACCTTGTCTGGCCTGGAAAGTGCTCAGAATAGCACCCGGTCATAGTAAGTGTGTCCAGGAAGACACACCAACATTGGCCTTCAGGGAGGGCCCCACCACAAGCCCAGGGCCCTCTGGTGGAAGTAGCAACCCTGGAGATGGGTGGGGTGGAAAGAAAGGCAGAAAGAGAATAGCCTGGGAGAGAATGGTGCCATGCAGGGCCATACTGGGAGCTCCTACTCCCAGCTTCTGGGGAGGGGTTGAGGAGGGAATGGGTGGGGAGAGGCCCTCCTTCTTCAAACACGCCCTTCCTTCCAAGCCTCCAGCAGGCAGACTCCCAGCCATGCACCCCCAGATACCACCCCAAGGAATCAGACTGCCCAGGAACTGGGGACATGCTGGCAGTAGAGGGATACCAAGCAGGACTTACCTGGGAACTGGTAGGTGTAGCCAGGTGCGAGGCCTGTATAACTCCGGCTGGCATAGGTTGTGGCTTGGAAACCCGGGTAGCCTGATAGGGTAAGGGAGCATTGTCAGATGCCCCACCCACAACTCAGACCCTGCTCAGTGGGGGAAAGATCTGAGCTACTCATTTTCCCTGCACCATCTCATATCATGAATAACAGTATCACCTTCCAAATACATTCTGCATTCCAAGACCCACGCTGGGCACATTGCACACTTTATTATCTCATTAAACCTCACAAGTACCCTAAGAGGTAGGTACTTTTAGGAGCCCCATTTTTTACTGACACTATAAATAAGTGATGCTTATTGGCTATGAATAATCCAACCCCCTTACCAAAGCCCTTTGTGCTCTGGCTCCTGCTCACTCCTGTCCTCAACTCCTGCACTCTGCCCCTCGCTCCACCTACTCCAGCCACATTGGCTCGCTCCACCTACTCCAGCCACATTGGCTTCCTGATGTTTCTCAACTTTGAAAAGCTCATTCCCACCCATTGTGCAATATTCCAAGACATCTTCCCAAGGGAGTCCGACTTTCCATCAGTTACAATCTCTACCATGTCACCCTGGTTGTTCCTTTCTTAACACTGATGATCATTATCTGAACTGATCTCATGATTTAAGCACTGATTTTCTGCCTTCCTAAAGAAAAAAATCATGTAGTTAGTAATAACAGTGCAACTGAGATTCAAATACAGATCTGACTGGCTCCAAGCCTTTAACCGCTAATTCCACTATTAGTTACAGGAATTCTTTCTTTCTTTCTCTTACCCTTTAAATGGGGGTAGAACTAGCTCATGAATCACCTTAAAAGAAACCTTTCTCAATGATCAAAGGAGACCAAAGAGACAGGACAATTAAAATGCAATCCCTGATTCTAGCCTGGATCTTGTTCAGGAGGGCAAAAATATGCTATAAAAAACTTTACTAGGTGGGTAGGGTGCTGGCCACATACACCAAGGCTAGCGGGTTTGAACCCAGCCCGAGCCTGCTAAAACAACAATGACAACTGCAACACAAAAAAAGCAGCCAGGCTTTGTGGCGGGTGCCTGTAATCCTAGCTACTTGGGAGGCTGAGCAAGAGAATTGCTTAAGCCCAGGATTTTTTTGAGATAGAGTCTCACTCTGTTGCCCTCAGTAGAGTGCCGTGGTGTCATAGGTCATAGCAACCTTCAACTCCAGTCTCTTGCTTCAACCTCCCATGTAGCTAGGACTACAGGCGCCCACCACAATGCCCGGCTATTTTTCTTGCAGTTTGGCTGGGGCCAGGTTTGAACCCACCACCCTTGTTATATGGTGCTAGCGCTCTACCCACTGAGCCACAGGCACCGCCCTAAGCCCAAGATTTTGAGGTTGCTGTGAGCTGTGATGCCACGGCACTCTACCCAGGGTGACAGCTTGAGATTCTATCTCAAAAAAAAAAAAAAAAAAAAGAACATTACTGGATCAATTGATAACACTGGAATATAGAAAAGCATCCACAAAAATATTGTATCATTATCAATTTATGAGGTTGATAACCAAACTGTGGTTATGTGAAAGAATAAATATCCCTAATCTTAAGAAATACACACTGAAGGCTTGGCACCCATAGCACAGTGGTTACAGCGCCAGCCACATACACCAAGGCTGGCGGGTTCAAACCTTGCCCAGGCCAGCTAAACAACAATGGCAACTGCAATAAAAAATAGCTGGGCATTGTGGCAGGCACCTGTAGTCCCAGCTACTTGGGAGGCTGAGGCAAGAGAATTGCTTAAGCCCAAGAGTGTGAGGTTGCTGTGAGCTATGATGCCAAAGAGCTCTACTTAGGGATACACAGTAAGACTTTGTCTCAAAAAAAAGAAATACACACTGAAGTATTTATAATTAGTCCTCAAATGATTCAGGGGAAAATCACACATATATACGTATACATATATACATGTATATACACACACAAACATACGTGTAAGAAGCATAAAAATATTAAAGTAAATGGGGTAAAATGTTAACAACAAGTGAATATGATAAAAGGGTATATGATGTTCTTTGTATTATTTTATTTTTGCAATTTGTCTGAGAGTTTGGAATTACTTCCACATAAAAAGTTAAAGAAAAAAACTTCAAAAAAGATTATGCCCCATTTGGAGGGGGCTTCCCTTGTCCACCTCTTCCATGATCCCAGTTCTGGCCCTCTAGCCCACATCACGCCCCTTCTCTGAATTCCCAGAGTACATCCTGATGCTTGACATAAAAACCTTCTTGTATTGGCTGGGCACAGTGGTTCATCCTGTAATCCTAACACTCTGAGAGGCCAAGGTGAGTGGACTGCTTGAGCTCACGAGTTCAAAACCAGCCTGAGCAAAAGCCAGACCCCTATCTCTACTAAAAACAGAAAAATTGAGGCAAGAGAATCACTTGAGCTTAAGAGTTGGAGGTTGCTGTGAGGTATGATGCCACAGCACTCTACCCAGGGCAATAGCTTGAGACTGTCTCAAAAAAAACCCCAAAACTGGGCAGCGCCTGTGGCTCAGTGGGTAGGGCGCCGGCCCCTTATACCGAGGGTGACGGGTTCAAACCCGGCCCTGGTTGAACTGCAACCAAAAAATAGCTGGGCGTTATGACAGGAGCCTGTAGTCCCAGCTACTCTGGAGGCTGAGGCAAGAGAATTGCCTAAGCCCATGAGCTGGAGATTGCTGTGAGCTGTGTGACGCCACAGCACTCTACCAAGGGCGATAAAGTGAGATTCTGTCTCCACCAAAAGAACCAAAAAACCCTAAAACCTCCTTGTACTGTTCTCTGTGTGTACACATCTGATCCCTCCAGGGAGACTGGGAGCTTCCTGGGGGCCAAACTCAGTCCTGGACCCAAAGCTCAGCTGACTACTGCTCAACTTCCAAGGCCCATCTCCAGCAAGTCTCCCCAACCTCCAGGCAGGTTTAGGGCCTCCTACAGCCTCCAATCACTCTGTGGTGACAGTACTCATTTACTCCTGTCTCCCATTTGAAGAGGACACCCTGCTTCCCAGAAGCTGCTCAGTAAATATGAGTTGAATGAGTAAGAAGAGGCAGCTTCTTTTTGTTTTCCTAAAGGCCTTTGGGCCTTTGCAAATGCTATTCCCTCGGCCTGGAACACTTTTTCCCTTTCTTTTTCTCCAGCCCTCCCATAACTGGCTCCTACTTGACCCACACATTCAACTCAAATATCACTTCTTTTCCAGCTTCTCCAAGTCTTGGTCAAGTTCCCCATGACCGTGTTCCCTTGGTACCCTACATTTCTGCATCGAAAATCTATTTATCTTCTTACTTATTAGTCTTCCCTGCCAGATCATAAAGTTCCAAGGAAAATCATTGTAATTCCTGGTATAGTGCCTGGCGTATACAGTTGCTCAATAACTACTGGATGCATGAATGAATGGAACGACAGACTGACAAAGGGCCAGTTAACAAGGAACAGTCAGATCATTCCTCTGGTTACCACAAGAGGGCAGCACACACCAACCAAATCGGCCTACCTTGGGTAGGACTGCCAGACCTGACAGATCCGGAGACCCTACTCCAGCCCAATGACTCAGACAAGGAGGACAGACCACAGAAGGAGAAGAAACACCCACACAGCCCTGCTAGTACTGGGAACAGTTCTGGGTAGAAAGACGCTGCAGGTGCAAGCCTAGCACATACCCAGCATGCCGATGCCCAGCATGAAGGCGTCCATTCCGTAGGGCATGACTCGAGACCTCCCTCGGGCTGAGCCCGTGGGTGACATCACCTCCTTTGGCTGCGCTTTCTTACATTCCACCTGCAATGAGATCTAGTGGTCAGTCCTTCCTAGGGTCACTGTCCCTCCTGTTCCCTGGCAAGTCTCTTTATTATTAATTTCATAGTTACCATCATAAAGTGCTCACGATGTTCTAGAAACTGTAAATGGTTTTGCATATAAACAGTCCACTGAATGCTTACACCAACTCTACCACAGAGGTGCTAAGCTGCCACTCCCATCTTACAGATGCAGAAACTGAGACTCAGAAAGGAGAAGTCATCTGCTCCATCAACTGCCATGTAACACGGCCTCCCAGTCTAGATTTTCAGAGGGTGGGAGAACTGGGTCTGCCTCTGTTGACTGTAGGGCCCTTCTGCCAACCTCCAGAATCTCCAACCTTCCCTGGCTGGCTCTGTCTGGGGCCCCAGTCTTTCCCCAACCTCTGCTCCATCCAGTCCCAACTCACCATTTTATTGTTGATTTCATGAAAGTGGATTTCACACACTTTCTCCACGATGTCCTCGCTTTCGAATGTGACAAATCCAAACCCTAGAGGTTGGACAAGGGGCAAAGGCAGGATTAGAGCCAGAACAGATTGTGGTCAAAACGTAACCCCAGGTCATACCAATATCCCCGCCCCTTTCTCTCTGACAAGTGGCTACGAGTCAATGAAAGGCTCTGCCTAGCACCTAGGACCCTCTCAACTACCACTGAGACAAGGTTTCAAGTCTCAAATTACAGATGAGAAAAATAAGCTCAGCGAAGTAAAGTAACTGGCCTAAGGTCACACAGCAAGTTAAAAAGTGGCAAGAGCTGCCGTGAGAATATATTCAACATGCTTTTCCTCGTCCCCAGATGTTTTCCAAAGAAAAAGCACACACAAAGGTTCACTGAAACTTATACAAAGATACACATACGCAAACATAGAAATGTACACAAGACACACACACACGTGACATGTAGGCACACACAAAAACACACCATACGTGTACCTAGGTACCAGCATATCACACAGACATTCATTGGTGCTCTACACATGTAGTTACCCTGACATACCAGATACACAAAAATATTCAGACACAGACAAACTCACATGTACAGATACACACACACACACAGAACACATGCCCCGTTCCTAAAACAGACTAAAAGACCCAAAGTCTTGAAGCAACTGGAGAAATAACCCTGACTCCTCTTGAGTGTGCCTTAGGGACTGGGAAGTGATTTCTCAGAAGGCAAGGCCCTTGGGAAAAAAACAACCAGGCAGTGCACACAGGGTGGCCCAGATGTGCACAGGTTCAGGGGCAAGTGGGTGGAGGGTGGGGGCTGGGCAGGAGCAGACTGCCTGGGGCTGCAGAGTCAGCCTGACCCTGGAGTGGCCTGGCCTCAGCTCTAGTTACTAGGGACAAGGTAAGCCCCAGCAGAGACAGACACCAGCCAGGGCAGGCGTGGAAGGCTCAGTTGGTGGTGGGGTTGTAGTGGGGGTTATTTCTCTGCTCCTCTCGGGTGTCTGCAATTGGGCAAGTTTCTAGCACAGGAAACAGCAGGACAAAAGCCTTCTGTAAGGCCAGGCCCGGGAGAGGATGGTGATCCTCAGCGATAGGATGTCAGGAGGGGAGATGAAAGGGCAGCTGTGACCTGTAGCCCTTTAGCTGACCACAGGGCCCACTGGGAAGGGGGAGGGGTCCACACTCACCTCGGTGCCGGTTGGTGGTTTTGTCAAACATCAGCATGGCATCGTCCACCTGAAAGAGAGCCTGCCATGGAAAACCCTCCAGACACCAGGAGACCCACCACAACCCAGGAACAGGGAATCCTACAACCAGCTCTCTCCTCTTGCCCACTCTAGGCTGTATCCTGAACCTACTCCCTATGCAGGGGACAACTCCCCATATGTAACCCCACTGGACACCCCAGCATCCCCTATTCAACTACCAGGTTCTCAAAGGACCAGCGTCTGTTTATTAGGCTCCAAATATGCCAAATATATGCCTGGTATTTTGCCCCATCATCCTCCCAACATTCCCTGCATGGTAAGGTCTCTGTAAGGAAATGGGTTCAGAGAGGTGAAGTCACCTGCCCAAGATCACACAGTAAGACCAAGCAGGGGAGGAGAAGGCACAAGGTAGGCACTAGGGAAGGAACTATGGGAGGAAGATTATGAGATGGGGAAGCAAAAGCCTCTTCTTTTTGCAAAAGGCCAGGCGGACAGCAACCAGACTGGACTCCCCTCTCCTGGTACAGATCTTTTCCTCTAATTGAGGTTTCCTTTTGCTAGAGGCTGTAATTAAAGTAGAGTTCAGTGCCTGGGCTGTTTGCCTCCCACTGGCTGGGGGAGGGGAAAGGAACCGAGGAAGGGGGTTTCACATTGCCCACCTTCTCCTGGACCCTGGTCTCCTCTTCTTGTTGCTCCCTCAAGACATCCCCTACTCTTCTGATCCCACCTCCTTCCCTCTGCCTGCATCTGGTGCTGCTTCTTTGCTCTCTCAGCTTAGGTCTTATTGACTCTTGGTATAAATCAAGGGCTGCCTCCAATATAGCCCCAATCCCTCCTCCTGACTCTCCCCCTCACCCAAATAGTCAGGCATCCAAAGGATAAAGAAAAACTTCCCTGAGGTCACAGGGCACAGATTCTTCCCCACCTTCCTTCCCTCTGTTTGCCTTATAAAGGGCCTCCTCTGCCTCATTAAAGTGAAAAGGGCAGATCCTTAACTAGGGTGGTCCTGGCTCTCCTTAGCCGTCAAGCTATACCTGACTCCTCCTTGGGAGAACCAGGACCCTGCCAAGCTAGGAGGGAGCCAGTTCTCTGAATAATCTCCAAGGGAAATGACATCTTTCTCCCCAAGGAGCTTCCTGCCCTGGGGGGCCTTTAGTCCCCATAGCGACCCACCCTGAATCCCAATCTCAGATCATCTGGACTGTCTAGACTGGAAAGACACTTCGGGTCCTACATATCTTCCTCACCCCCTCCCTTAACCAATGGAAAACAGAAACCCAGAAAGAATAGTCGTGATCAAGGTACAAGCTTTCAGAAGGATAGCCTCAAGTTGAAACCCTGGATCCTGCAATCACTGGTGGTTAATCTTGGGTAACTGGCTTTGTGTCTCTATGACTTGGTTCCTGTGAAATGGGAGCAACTGACTATTTCACAGCAAGGAATTAAATGAGATCATTCATGTAACACTCTCAACTCACAGGACCTAGGATACAGTAAGTGCTTAATAAATAATGGCTATTATCTTTATCACAGAGGGACTTGCCATAGTCACATGATGGAGAGTGGCAAGGCTATGGAGAGAGTAGCCTAATACTACTGCCTTGAAGGTTCTACAAGGACAGCATCTGTGTCAGTTAGGACCATGACAACCATTCTACAGGGCACCTTGACTTAGGCTGTTATTATTTTTTGAATGAATGAATGAATGGATGGATGGATGGAAGAATTGGCCACATCCTTCTTGCTAATCCTATAGCTCTGGGTTCCTGCCTGACCCATAAACTGATTCATCCCCAATGCACAGCCCTCAGGCCTTCACCTTGCAACTCCACCATTTCTGGCTTCCTCCACCCTTCAAGCCACTGGGCTTGGGCTGCACAGACCCCTAGCAAGACAGAGGGGTTGAGGCCAGGACAGCGGGCAAAAGAAAATGGGTGGGGGTCAAGGGTACCCCCATTGGTGTCCTCTCCTGGGGCCAGCTGAGGGGAGGGGAGGCACCAGGGCCTGTGTCCTTAATAGGCTTTGGTCTCCATGGGAACCCAAGGGCAGGGGGATAGGGTGGGGTGGGGGGAGGGGAGGCGGTCGAGGCCTGCTGACCAGTGGGAGCCGCCAAGTTCAGCGGCCGATAAGCCTGAGTGGCAGCCATGGCGGCTGACCATTGTTCCCCCCTCGGCGGCGGCCCCTCGATCCGGGCGGGGGGCCCCCTGCCGCGGGGCCCTTGGCATTCCCGGCTGTCCCCCTCGCTCCCTGGCAGCCTATTCTCCGGCTCCCCCTGGCCTCCCCGGGCCGGTTTCACATGCCAACGCCGATTTAGGCCCGAACAAAAGACGCGGCCGCTGACGGCTTCTCCTGGGGCCCGGTTGCCTTGGCAACGCCGGCCCCGGGGGCAGGCGGCCTCCAATCACAGCTGCTGGATCAGATTAGTGCGAGCTCTAATGCTCGGCGCTCAGACACAAAGACACCCCGCCGGAGCCGAGCCGGGCCTGCTGCTTCCCAGGAGCGCCCTTCCCTCTGGGGCCCAGGCCTGCCCGACCTGCCCTCGGTCCTGCACCCGGGTCCCCACGGAGGTGCCTGAGCTAGGGCCTCTGCCCCCACAACGCCAGCGTCTGCGGGCCAGGGAACCCTCCGACCAGCCAGTCTTCAAGCTCACCGCCCATTTCCCAAGCTACATCTCCCTTGGCCTGCCCTGATGGGAAAAGAGAGACTCAGCCTCCAGAGAGAAGAAAGATCAGGGACTCCCACCCCAAACAAAGCAGCACTCCTCAGATCCTAGATGTCAAACTTGGGCCCATCTCTACCATCTCCCCATTCACATTGGGACCCTGACATTCATATTGCTCACCTTTCAGAGGACACCCTATTGTCTGATGTCACCACATCAACCTCTTCATAGCCCCAGAAATTAAAGCTCCATGTACCTTAGAGCTGAGAGCCTGTCCTCTGGGCCTGATTAGAGCTGGGAGTGCCCCCTTCAGCTCTCCCCAATACCTAGGGGTTCAGCTCCCCCCACCTCCTGCCTCACCTATGCAAGCAATTGGGAGTCATATTTATTGCCTCCTTATCATCCTCACCAGGAAGGGTGGGGGAAGGTGCAACCGCCCGCTAGTAGCCTGGACAGGTGCAAACTCCCAGGAGGCCAAGGGGCGACTGGATTGAACTGGCTGCAGGAGCAAAGCCTCCCTCAGGAGCATGAAGATAAGCAAAAGAAAAATACAGGAGAAAGGCAACAACAGGGACAGCTACTGTGTGGCTTCCTCTCCCTAGGGATGTCCAGAGTCTGAGGCCCATAGATGGGCCAAGAGCCTGAAAGGTGGATGGGCCTGGCCTCCCCCACAGAGGGACCCAGCCTCCCTTTCACCTTTTGCAGGAATTAGAATTACCTGGCCGGACCCCACTTGCTACCGACCCATTCTATAATGCATTCAAACCCCACCAAGCACCCACCCTCAGTTTAGACCCACCTTCCCAAACTGCTCAAAATATTGCTTCACGTCCTCCACCGTGGTGTTCACCGACAGCCCCCCCACAAAGATCTTCTTCGTTCGAGTCACCATCTGTTAGGGGAGGGAATGAGAAAGTGGGCATCTGAGTCCTGTGGCCTACCGCCACCAGCAGGGGCTCAGGCCCCCCTGCCAGGATGCCAGCTGACAAGCTCTCCATGGCCCCAGCCTTTTGGAAGGCCCCCCCAAGCTCTCCCTTGGACCCCCGCCTCTAGGCCTGTCACGGGCAGCTGTGCACCCCATACCCTGGCTGGCTTGAGTGTGCCTCCCTCCTGCCTCCTTCCCTGGGGACTAGGTCCAGAAAATGTGTTCCCTAAGGACTAACACAGGGAATGGGGCAGGCCAGTGTCTCAGACCCACAGTCTAAGACCCCACCAGCACTCCCAAGAGACACCACAGCTCATCACAGGATCTCCCTGAACTCAATGACAACATTTTCCTTATCAACCTTCTCCCAACCCAACCTCTGGCGGCCCCGTGTCCCCAGCCCTGTTTTAGGAAGAACACATGGTCCTAATTACCCCAGGAGCGCATGGCTAATCCGCGGCAATTCCCAGCCCCATCCTAACACTAAAGCACCTTCTGTCACCAAACTGCTTAATGGAATTAACCCAATTCCGACCATGTGCTCCCTGGTGCGGCTTCCTTCGAATACCTGCTCCATAATTGCTTTCAGGCCCTCTGCTGGACCTCTTCCAGAGATGCCCCTTTCCTGTCTCCTACAACTGTTCCTTTCCCTTCAACCTGGCAGGAGCTGGGGGCCTTGATGGAATTCACTGGCTCAGAATCTTGAAGCACTCTAGTTCTTACCAACTTCCTTGCACAGGGGAAAACCAACATGACCTAGAGAGGGATTTCATCCTAGGACACAGAAGTCAGCAATCTCAGGGGTCCTTACTCCCTGCACTGTAATCAGTCTATTCTCCTGCCCACTATGTTCAATCACTGGCTAGTTTCCCTGTGGCTTGGAATAGAACCTTCGGCTCTCGTCCTGAACCTAAAGTTTTGAGTGTTATATTCCTCAACTGCTCAGAAATCCATTTTTGGCACACTCTGCCCCCCTCTCCAGGAAAACTCACCAGAACACCAGGGTAAGAGAGCACCCAGAGAAACTTAAGCTGAAACACAACAAGTGACAGACTCCCTGGTCCCTTCTCCCTCTGCAGGGGTAGGAGGATGACTGGGGCATCTGAAGTAGTTCCCTAGCCTGAATCTAACTCAGCCTCAGGAGATAAGTCTGCCCTGTGTTTGACCCCTGAGGCTCTGGGTACCATGGCTATGACCTGTGAGGCTGGTATTAGACTCAGGCTCCAAACGCTACTGGCTTCAAATACAAGACAATGAATCCTTTGGGACACCCTTTCTCCCACTACATGCAGCCCCTCTCCAGTCCACCCCAAAGCTCAGCTGGAAAGATGCACAATGTCTTCAGGCCACAGATTAAGGATATTAAGAATACCATCCTCCCTCCCCAGCCCATTCCAGAAATACTGTAGAGGTTCTCAAACAGTGGTTCTCAACCTGTGGGTCATTAAACTGTATTAAAGGGCCGCAACATTAGCAAAGTTAAGAACTACTGTTCTGGAAGTATCTTCCATAGCAGTGTATGCTGGGAAAATCATGGCCCAGCATTGCCTAAAGTATTTGAGCTCTTCCCAGACACAAATACACCTACCTTAGGCTGTGCTCGCCGAGGAAAGGCCACCTTAGGGTCAATCTGGAAGAGAAGGGAAAGGTAGAAGGTGTCTTGGTTATCACATTTCAGATAGATGGCCACATAGCCTTCAGCCCTGAGGAACTCTTGTCCAAGGACACAAAGATGCCCGAAACCACAACAGCCTCCAGCAGGAAAGTGTGGTCCGTGAGCATTTAGGCCTTAAAAATCAAGCTGCTGGGTTCAAATACTATTTACACTGCTTCCCAGTTGTGAGACCATGGACCAGTTATTTTAGCTCTCTGAGCCTCAGGGTCAAGTTCACCTGAAAAATGGGCAAATGACACACACCTCAAAGGGTCATGACAGATTGTTATGCGATCTCACAGCAAGAAGAAGAACAAAAAAGGTAATCCAAATCTTGCTTCAAGTGAGTGGCAGGCCCTTCCCTACCTAACTGGCTTCACACAACTATCTATCTAGATAAGGCATGCAATTCAGGCTTTGGAATAATAAAAATGAATGTGAATAGAAATCCTCTTTACCTGCAAAAGGCCACAAGATGAGAGTTCATAATCACCAGAAGTAGGCTCAATACCAGTTCTCAATACTATCAACATTTAACAGCCCTCCTGAGGCTATGAGCAAACAGCTCCCTCATAATGCAACTAGGCTTGGGCAAAGCAGAAGGAGATGGGTCTTTGGTGATATGAAAGGTCTTGGAACTTGAACTTAAAAACTCTGGGCCATTTGTCAAGCCTGTGATCTTGGTAACTCACTTGAACTCTCTGAGCCTCAGTTCCCCCATCTGCAAAGTGGGGACAATCACACCTGCCTTTCTCAGGGGCAGCTGTGGGGAATCAAATCAGATAACACGGGTGAAAGCAGCCCTTTGTGAACTGCTCTTCATTGCACAAACAAAGGTGCTATTACCAGCAGGTCACCTTTGCCCTTGGCTCTGAACAACCAAAGGGAAAAATCAAGATGCACCTGGGTACTCCTGGATACTATAGCTGTACTGACAAATAGCAAAATGCAGGGCACGACACACTGTGATCAATACAGGGCCTATGAGGCCAGGTCATACCAGAGTTTCTTGCAGCCCACATGGTTGGACATCATAAGTTCACTAGCCAATCACAGGGAAGAGCTATCTTTTCCCAAAGTTCCTTCTGTTCAAAAATCAGTCTCGTTCTAGGCAACTGATTCTGGCTTCTCTCTGTCTGAATGGCACATACCAGAAACTAACCTCCCAGAGGCTCCCTGACTGGAATCTTTTCACAAGACAGAATCTCCAAAACCCATGCCAGGGCAATGCCTCCTCTCCTGTGATGTCCCATTGGGCCCCCAGGAAAAATCACAGCTGCCCATTTCCCCCATCTGAAGTTTTGATTCCATAGCTCTTTGGACATTTTCATCCTATTTGTCCCAGAAGCAGCCTCCCCAGTCACCAACACACCACAGTCCCTCTGCACAGACCCTGATGGGGAGACGGTACCCAAGCCACAGACCCACGCACACCCGATCCCTGACACACCCCACCTCCACTCTGACTCACAGCTGGCAACATAAATAAATCCCAACAAGTAAATAAAAGGTGAAAGTTAGAACCCAAAATAGACTCCCCACAGCAAACCTCCTCCCACCCCCTTTCCAAGGCCGGAGGATGCCAAACACAGACAAAGCCCTTGCCCTTTGCGAGTTTCCATCTCATAAGGATACTCATCTCACCCTCTTTCCTCCTCCTCTTTCTTTCCCCTTATCAATCTTCCACTCCTCCACCCCCCAGCCCCAGCCCCTAAATCTCGGCTTCCTGAGCACTGCAGAAGCCATCGGTGCATTCTGAGGACAGGGATGGTAGGAGAACAGGCAGCTTGATGGCAGATAATCACCAAAAACAATAGGCTACTGTCTCTCCATTTCCAGCTTGGGTCACTCAGGCTGCGCCAAGAAGATCCTTTCAGAGTCGGCAAAGTTGAGGCCTGGCCTCATTTGCTCATTACTGCTGAGCAGGAGTGGGAGCCACTGGGCAGAGATAACAGGAGCTGGGGACAGGCCGGTAATTTAACAAATTCTTGGGCACAACCAGCTATTGTTGCAGGTAAACAGGAGCCAATGACTGACCCAAGCAGGGAGGCCCAGGGCTGAGGGAGAGTGGGGGAGTGTGGAGAGAGGAGATCACACTGTCCCAGCCCCTGGCAGACAGACATTCCCATCACAAAGTAACCCCTGACTTTCTCTTTTTCCTCTCCCTTAAAGCCAGTCCTTGGCCAGCGCCCCCTGCAGGGTTTAAGGCACTGGGGAGCACTAAGATAGAAGCAAAATGTTCCAGGAGTTTGAATGC
Source organism: Galagoides demidoff (assembly GCA_963574575.1). Classification (NCBI taxonomy): domain Eukaryota; kingdom Metazoa; phylum Chordata; class Mammalia; order Primates; family Galagidae; genus Galagoides; species Galagoides demidoff. The sequence continues at coordinate 24,513 of CAUYQV010198889.1, forward strand.
CAAACAAGCAGCTTCTCCTAAGATCTAGTCTTCCAAAGGTTCATTTCCAGGCAACCTTGTGCCCTTCTCATAAATCCCCTTCATGGGCAAAGCAAGTCCCTGTCTTCCACACAAAGCAAGAGGCTCACTGACCAAAAGTCAAGGGAGGAAGGAGGGAAGGAGGAAGATTCAGTGATGTTTTGCCATTAGTGGGGAATCAAGTGTGTGTGTGTTGGGGTGGGTATGGAAGAGTCAATTACTAGTTAGAGTTCAGAGAAGCCACCGGGTGGGTCACTGCAACCAGGACTCACCCAATTTGGGTTAGGGGAGAGACTTAGCCTCACCCCAAGCTCTGTTCTGAGGCATCAAGATTAGTACTTATAGAAAGAGTGGTAGCTGCTTCTTTTCTAGCCCATACTAGGGGAGGGGACACCTAGCATCTCATCGCAGGCCTGAGATTTTCTACTCCTTCTCCCCCCAACTCTAGTGACAAAGTTTCAGAGCATGGCAGACCTCTTACTCAGAAAACTCCCTTCTTCTTCACAGACCCTGTCCAGCTGTCCCCTGGGGAGAGTCCTGACCCTCTCCTCCGGCAGCCTCCCTCTCCCAAAGGATCCCCCTGAAGTACTGAGGGCCACTCACTGTTTTGGAGTCGAGCTCGTGCCGCGATTGCGCCAGCACTTTATCCACCCCCGCCTGGTCCATGAAAGTGACGAAGCCGAAACCCCTGTGCGCGGTAGTGAGCGAGAGGCAGATGGTTACAAGGCAGTGAGTGGCGGGTGGAGGGGGGCGAGCCAGGAGCAGGAGGAGGGGGTGAGAGGCTCACCTGGATCTTTTGGTCAGGGGGTCCCGCATCACCAGACACTCCTTCACCTCCCCGAACTGGCCGAAGTACTCGCGCAGCCCTTCTGTAACCACACACCCGCCTTCGGACCAGCCCGGGCCCCGCGCCCTTCCCCCTCCCCCGTCCTTTGCCCCTGGTGACCCCGGAGCCGCCCGGCCGCCCCCGCGCCAAGCTGCCCGCGCGCTCTCCACCGCTGCCGCCCCCCTCCCGCTCTCGCCCAGCTCCCACGGAGCCTCCTAGCGCCCACCGGGCCCCCGGGAAGCCGAGGGCCGAGCTGGGCTGGAGGGGGGACGGCTCCGGCCGGGTTCCCGCCGCTCCGGGAGCAGCCTCACAAAAGTTTGAGCCGCAGGTGCGAGCGGAGTTGGCGCTGCCGCTGGCGGGTCCCGGGGGCCCAGCCCACCCTCCGATGCCCCCTGAACCCTACTCATTTGCTCCCCTCCACCCGCTGGGCCGTGTGCGCTCGCCGATCGCCCTGCGCTCTCGGGGTCCCCGGGCGGGGCGCGAAAGAAGGCGCGAGGGCGCCCGGGGTCAGCAGGGCGCAGGGCCGGGCTGGGGTGTCCAGGTCTGGAGCGCCGGGGGGTCCGGGATGCCCTGCCGGGCCGGCGGGCGCTCCCGGGCTCGCTCACCCTGCGTAGTCTGCCAACTGAGTCCCCCGATGAACATCTTGCTGCGGGAGGAGGAGAGACACAAAGGGCCCGCGTGAGCGCCGGGCGCCAGGGCGCAGGGGGCGCGGGCCCGGGCCCCAGGGAGGCCCGGCCCGACCCGGATCGGCCATGTTGGCGGGGCCGGGGCGGGCGCGGGCCAGGCAGGCCGGGCCGGGCCGGGCCGGGCCGTACCAGGGGTCGTGCGGCGAGTCCGGGGAGGCGAGGCCGGGTTGGGGCGCGTCAGTCTCCATCGGGAGCCGCGGGCGGCGCGGGCAGCGGAGCGGCGGCGGCGGCGGCGGCGGCGCTCGGCGCGGGGCAGATGAGGAGCGCGGCGAAGGGGGCCGGACGGACAGGCCATGCTGCCCCCTCCCCCGACCCCGCTCGGGCGGGCGGGCGGGGACGGCCGAGGGGAGGGCCCGCCGGGGGCCGACCTGCCGGCTCCTCCCCCCGCCGCCCTGCGCGCATAAAGCCGGGCGCTCGCCCGCGCGCCCGGGCGCCCGCGGAGGCGGCGGCGCCGGGAGCCCCCTCCTGCAAGGCTCCCGGGTCCCCGGGGCGGAGAGAGACCCCTGAATCCCGATGCGGGCCGGGACCCGGGTGCGGCCGCACCCCCCACCCACCCCAGCGCGGGGGCCCGGCCGCGGGAACGCCCTCCCGGAATGAAGCGCTTCCCGGTGCCTTCAAGGTAGCTCGGCTCCGGATCGGAGACCCCCCCCAGTCCTCCCTCTCAGGTCCCTCCTATCCAGAATTTAAGAGGTTCCCCCATCTCCCTGGGTCGGGAGGGAGATAGTCTTAGTGCCCGCAAATCCTCACACGTTCCAACTGGTGAGAATCCCTCCATTTCCCCAGTAGGAACGAGAAGCCGCCCTTGCAGCCCCTAATTTCCTCCGAACCTAATTTAGAGCCCCACACCCCACCCAGGTCTCTAATTTAGAGTCCTCATTCTACTCCCAGTATCCCATATCCAGTTTGGGGGAACCCTCTCAGTGCCTTGTGTCGCGAGTGGGGCGCGTCCTTCAGCACCCCAGTAGAAACCCTATTTCTCCAATCCCTCCTCAGCGCCCCAGTAGAAACCCTATCAGTTTTTCCAATTCCTCTTCAGCCCTTACTGTCCAGAGTCCAGTTCCTCCAAATCCCTTTCGTCCACAGTTGAGGACCCTAACGTCTGTTGAGAACCCCACCCCAACCCCAAGCCTGGGTTCCCAGTTTGCTGACACCCCCACCCCGCAGTGTGAGAAGTCTCCCCTGTTGCTCTCCCCTCCTGGCTCTTGTCAGACTCTTTCAAACTCCTGTCCGTTCGGATTTGGGGAACCTGGCTCAAGACGGTCACCACCCTACCCCCAGCAAGGCTGGGGGAGAAGTCAATGCCTCTTGGAGGCTTTGGTTTTCAGTTTAAGAGCCCGATGGCTCGCTGGCTCGCTTGTGTACCTTGCGCTGCGAATGACCCATTTCTTTTGCAGGGATCTAAGTTCCACCCCATCCGATTGGAAGAACCTAAGCAAATACCTACTGGGTTTGGAGTTACTTCCCTCCGTCTGTCTCATTTTGAGACTATTCCCTGTGAAGGCTAACATTTTCCTCCCATCCTCATCTTCTGGTCTTCATGATCCTCTAGTTACTAGTATCTCTAGTACCTGAGTACTAGAGTCTAGTACTTTCACCCGGTGCTCCTGTCAGCCACTACATGCACCCCCCAAATTCCCTCTTTTCAGCCTGGAAACAACCCTGAGAAAATCTAGTCTGGATCGCCTGGGGAGTTAGAGCCACACTTCTTATCCCTGTCTCTCATATTCAAACCTAAAGATCCCTCACTTCCCTGGCTGAAACCAGCCAAGAAAGGGTCAAAGCAGGAACCTGAGGCAGCCTTCACCGCCCACCCCAAACCTCACAGGGGTCTCACAAGCCCTTCCCTCTTAACTCACCTTACACTCCTCCCCCCAAACTTAAACCTTAATCCCCCAGTGTAACCCAGTGACGACAGTGATGACCCTTGGTGGAAAGCCCTTTGCATCCACCTTCACATCCTTCCTGTATCCAACAACCTTTTATTATTGTATGCAGCAGCTCTGGACAACATAACTGACCCCTGGAAGGGTGCCCATCCCCCTCTCCTTAGCACACCTTCCCTCCCCCACACCCCAGCTACCATACTTAGAAGAACTCCAGAGACTCACAGTAATGCTTTCCTTGGGGATTTTCTGGGAGTGCTCAGCAGGTATATCCTGCCGTCCTGTGAGCATAACACTAGCAACAAACTTGCTTTTTCCTGTTTTTATCCTCCTCTCTGACCCACAGTTTCTCAGCATCCCCTGGACTGGGGATGGGGGCATCCCACACTGGGCTTTTTTTACCATCCTAACACAAACAGGAACATCAGGTGACTCAGAGGAAAGATACAGATAAGGGTCAGCAGGTAGCATCTGGAGTATTAGGGCACTGACCATTCCTAAGTCTGACCTTAAAATGGTGTCAGCAGAGAAGTACAGGCAGTGAGGCTCTCCAGATGTTCATGGGCAATGATTTGGGTGCTGGTGCTGTTGGCTAGGTGGCTTGGAGGATATGTAATGGGTGAGGATCATTTGCTCAGAGCCAGCCAACACTGTGTAAGTAGTATCTTGAGATTAGATCCATTTATTAGCATCCTCATTCCCGACCTCAGAGGAGGAAGCCTCTACTTCTTCTTGTCAATACCTGGTTTGTAGCAGAGTCACATACAGGGTCAGCTTAGAGAAGTCCTTTTCCACCGCAGATTTATCTTAGCCTGGAAGCTTCAGTCCACCTTGTTCACATTAGGGGCAACAAGTCCTTCTAGGAGTAGTCCTCACAGGACAATGCAGCTGTAAATACATGATCTTCATAGTAAGTTGAAGATCTCAGCGGCATTAAGGGAAAATGATCTTTAGAACAACTGGCCCCGACTCCAGAATTAAGAGATTAGAGGACATAGTTCCAACACACACAGCGCATCACTCAAAGAAGAAAAGAATAATTTGCTTTATTGGTTTTTTTAGTCCTCTTGAGAAACACAGTGAGCAAATGAAGTGATGCTTAGGTGCTAAGAGGCAACTTGATGCAGATATGTACTGACCACCTTCTGTATACCAGACACTGTCCTAGGTGCTGTATTCCCACCACCTATCTTTGCTTTCTAGAGACAGGAGTCAGATAAGTAAATGAATGGGTGAGCGAATGAATGGATAAACAATAAATAAATAAGTGGTCTGCTCAGTTGGATGTTGTAAATGCTACTGAGGAGGAAGGGTGATAGTGAGGGTGGGTGGCATAGGGAAAAGGGTCCTATGCAATTGTAAATCAGGAAAATTCTTATAGGAAGGGTGATGCTTTAGCAAAGACTTGAAGGAGATGAGGCACTTGAATGTGCTTTATTATCTGGAACTCTCATTTAAGTAGAACGTCTCAGCCTCTTGAGTGGAATGATAATTGATAATCATATTTTGACTTTCACAACTCTAAAACTGTAGGTCCCAAACTTTAGTGTGCATAAAAATCATCCAGTGATTTTCAGTAGTCTTAGGGTAGATAGGGGCTCAGAAAATGGCATTTTAAAACAGCACCTCTATCAAATGATTCAGAGAGCTGAGGTTTTCCTTGGACCAGTGTTAGAGAAACATAGCTCCTAAATATACCGACGAGCCTTTGAGAAGGAGAACAACAACAAAATTAAAGATTCAATTATGGTCCATGTGGTTTTAGTATTGACAGTATTTCAGTGTGTTCTCATCCTTTGAAAATACAATACCTAAGCAAAGCCCTGAATTACCCAGAGTATCCCATTTCTTGTCTATGAAGGAGACAGGAACATTTACTGTAGGCTGATACAGAGCCATGCTTTAATCAGTCCATTTGACAACATTATTCCAATTTTTTTTTTTTGAGACAATCTCACTTTGTCACCCTTGATAGAGGGCTGTGGCATCACAGCTCACAACAACCTCAAACTCTTGGGCTCAAGTGGTCCTCTTGCCTCAGCCTCATGAATAGCTGGGACTATAAGCACCCATCACAACATTGGGCTATTTTTTTAGAGACAGGGTCTCACTCTGGCTCAGGCTTGTCTGGAACTCCCGAACTCAAGCAATCCACCTACCTTAGCCTCCCAAAATGCTGGGATTGCAGGTGTGAGCCACCACACCCAGCCCTTCTCTCATTATTTTTTAAAAGGGCTTTATTTTTAGAGCAGTTTTAGGTGCAGCAAAATTGATGGTACGATACAGAGATTTCCTGTACACACTGTGCCCCGACACTCATACAGCCTCCCCACCATCAACACCCTCCACCAGGGTGGGACACTGTTACAACTAATGAACTTACAATGACACATCATTATCACTCAGAGTCCATAGTTTATATTAGCATTCTTCTTTTTTTTTTTAATTGAGACAGAGTCTCACTTTATCACCCTTAGTAGAGTGTCCTGGTGTCACAGCTCACAGCAACCTCAAACTCTTGGGCTCAAGTGATCCTCTTGCCTCAGCTGCCTCATTAGCTGGGACTACAGGTGCCTGCCACCTTGCCTGGCTGGTTTTTTTCTGTTTTTAGAGAGACAGTGTCAAATTCCTGAGCTCAAGCAATCCACCTGCCTCAGCCTCCCAGAATACTAGAATTACAGGCATGATGTATATCCTACGGGCTTAGACAAATTTCTTTTTTTTTTTTTTTTTTGAGATGGAGCCTCAAGCTATCCCCCTGGGTAGAGTGCCCTGGCATCACAGCTCATAGCAACCTCCAATTCCTGGGCTCAAGCAAGTCTCCTGCCTCAGCCTCCCAAGTAGCTGGGACCACAGGTGCCCGCCACAATGCCCGGCCATTTTTTGGTTGCAGCTGTCATTGTTGTTTGGCAGGCCCGGGCTGGGGATTCCAACCCTCCACCTTAGGTGTACGTGGCTGGTGCCCTAACCGATTGAGCCACAGGCACTGAGCCATATTTCAAAGGACATGTATCCACCATTATAATACCATCCAGAGTAGAATTACTGCCCCCCAGATCCAATATGCAACTGCCCCTTACCCCCAAACCCTGGCAACCACTGATCCTTTTACTGTTTCCATGATGTCACATAGTCAGAGTCATACAGTATGTAGGCTTTTCAGATTGGCTTCTTTAACTTAGTAATAACTTTAAAAAATTTTTTTTATTATTTTTATTTATCTATTTTTGGCCAGGGCTGTGTTTGAACCGGCCACCTCTGGCATAGAGGGCCGGCACCCTACCCTTTTGAGCCATAGGCGCCACCCACTTAGCAATAACTTTTAAAGGCTCTTCCATGTCTTATCATGGCTTGATAGCTCATCTCTTTTTAATCCTGAATAATATTCCATGCCTTAAATGTACCACAGTTCATGTATCCATTCGCCTACTGAAGGACATCTTGGTTGCTTTCAGGTTTTGGCAATTATGAATAAATCTGCTATAAACATCCAAGTGCAGGCTCCTTGTCCGTAGCTCAGTGGTTAGGGTGCCCACCACATACATACACTGGGGCTGGCGGGTTTGAATACAGTGTGGACCTACTAAACAACAATGACAACAACAACAACAAAAATAGCTGGGCATTGTGGTGGGTGCCTGTACTCCCAGCTACTTGGAAGGCTGAGGCAAGAGAATTGCTTAAGCCCAACAGCTGGAGGTTGCTCTGAGTTGTGACGCCACGGCATTTTACTGAGGTCAACATAGTGAGACTCTGTCTCAAAAAATAAATAAATAGGGCAGGGCCTGTGGCTCAGTGAGTCGAGTGTGGCCCCATAAACCAAGGGTGGTGAGTTTTGTTGCCGGCCAAACTGCAACAAAAAAAATAGCCGGGCGTTATGGAGGGCGCCTGTAGTCCCAGCTACTCAGGAGGCTCAGGCAAGAGAATCACCTAAGCCCAAGAGCTGGAGGTTGCTGTGAGCTTTGACGCCACGGCACTCTACCAAGGGCGACAAAGTGAGACTGTCTCTAAACATCCCAGTGCAGATTTTTATGTAGACATAGGTTTTTATTCTCTCACTTTCCCCCCTAATTTTTCTCTTTTCTTTCTCTTCCTCTCAAATTTCTGGACTCAACCAGGAGGCTTTAAGCTGGGGTAGTGAGAATGCTTGACTGAGAGTCAAAAAGTCCACAGTTGGCTGGGCGAGGTAATCCTAGCACTCTGGGAGGCCGAGATAGTGGATTGCTTGAGCTCAGGAGTTGGAGACCAGCCTGAGCAAGAGTGAGACCCCTCTCTACTAAAAATGAAAAACTGAGGCAATGGCCTGGTGGCTGTAGCACATACACTGAGGCTGGCGGATTCGAATCTGGCCCAGGCCAGCTAAAACAACAATGACAACTGCAACAAAAAATAGTTGGGCATTGTGGTATGTGCCTATAGTCCCAGTTACTTAGGAGGCTGAGGCAAGAGAATCGCTTAAGCCCAAGAGTTTGAGGTTGCTGTGAGCTGTGACATCACAGCACTCTACTGAGGGTGACATAGTGAGACTCTGTCTCAAAAAGAAAAAAATATATTTATTTATTTACTTCAAGTCAAACATGCATTAAATACCCTGATAAACCCATTGCAAAGTCAAAAACCATATGTTGAACTATTATAAGCCAGGGATCATCTGTATTAAATGATAAAGTAATAGCTAAGATGTTTTGAGCAATCACCCCTTGTCAGGCATTTTGCATCAGGAAACTTATTCAATCCTTACAATACCTCTGTGAAATAGATCTCTATTGAAATAGGTCTCTGTTTTACAGATCCAGAAACTAAAGTTTTTTTGTTTTGTTTTGTTTTTAGACAATCTCAAGCTGTCACCCTAGGTAGAGTGCTATGGTGTCACAGCTCACAGCAACCTCAAACTCTTGGGCTCAAGCAATCTTCTTGCCTCAGCATCCTGAATAGCTGTGACTACAGGTGCCCATCACATACCCAGATGCTATTTTTGTTGCAGTTGTCATTATTGTTTTAGCTGGCATGGGCCGGGTTTGAACCTGCCAGCCTTGATATAAGTGGCCAGCCCCCTGCCCACTGAGCTAGGGGTGCCCCCCCTTTTTTTGAGACAGAGTCTCACTTTGTCACCCTTCGTAGAGTGCCATGGCTTTATAGCTAACAGCAACCTCAAATTCTTGAGCTCAAACCATTCTCTTGCCTCAGCCTCTCTGTTAGCTGGGAGTACAGGTGCCCACCACAATGCCTGGTTAGTTTTTCTATTTTTAGTAGAGACCGGGTCTTGCTTTTGCTCAGAGTCGTCTTAAACTTCTGAGCTCAGGCAATTCACCTGCCTTGTCCTTCCAGAGTGCTAGGATTATGGGTATGATCTATCATCCCCAGCTGGGAAACTAGAGTCTTGAGAGGTAAACTTGCTAACAGAGATCAGACTGGTAGCAAGTGACGGAGCTGAGATTTGAACTCAAGTCTGATGCCGCAATCTCCATGATGAATCACTTCTACATTATACTATCTGTTTGATGCATATAAATTCCATCTATTTATTACAGATGGTTCTGGACTGTCTGTTATGCTGAAATGAAAGCTCTTCAAGGGCAGTTTCCAGTGCTAACTCTTTGCATTCTCTTCTACCACCATCCCCATGCTCAGGACCATATCGACCCAATAGTTGTTTATTAATTACTTGCCTAGAAACTGCCTGTGTTGGGACTGGAAAATGGATAGTGAATAAACTAGACAGCCATTCCTGCTTCCACAGAGCTTACGGTGTAGAGACAGAAACACTCACAAAAGTTTCATATACATCTTTTTAAGAAGGTTGTTTTAATCACTGCACTAATTCAATGTAGTAGGTTCTATTAATATGCCTGTCTTATAGATGAAGAAATTGAGACTCAGATACCTGAAGTGACATGCCCAAGGTCAAGTAAGTGGCCAGTTTAAGAGCCCAGCTCTACTGGATTCAAACATTGTACTACACTGTCCCTATCCCCCCTCCACCTTCCCCCATGCCCTGACGGGGAGGGAATTAAATAAATGATTCTGCTTGCCCAGCTGAGAACACCCACAGTCTGTCCAGACCTGCTGACTCTCCCACTTTCTCACTTTCTCACTGTCGCTTCCAATGACAGCCAGAGCTGGTTTGATGTGCTGGTGAAAGGGGGGATGCTTTGGGAGTTTTATGGTTTCAGCATCTGAAGTCACCCCTCTGCTGTAACTACCTATTTGATTTAGTCTCCTAGACTAATCATCCCACAATTTGGAGACCAAAGACAAAGATGTTAGGAGCATGCCTCCTTTATTTTTTATTTTTTTAAATGTTTATTTTGGGAAACTGAAACTGCAGACCTGGAGAACTGAAACCGCGGGTTTGTCAGTGGTGACTGCGGGGGAGGGGATGCCAGGCTATAGCAGGGGCTTCTGTTACACTCAGGCAGGACTTAACGGTGAGGAGCTGGCTAGAGCGGAGGGTTCCATCTATGCACCCTGTCTGGGGAACAAAACACTCTTTCTCTAGAGACCAGATTTTCATGGATCCCAGGGAAACAATTTTTGGAGTCAATGAACATAGTGGAAAAAGTATTAGTCAGAGTATCAGGAGCCTGAGGCTCCATCTCTGACCTTGAAGCAGGCCATTCCCTTCTCTGAGCCCTAGTTTATTCCTGTGCAAAATGGAAAATGGCCAGATTATTACAGGGATGGGAAACTGGTTTCAGTTTTTTACTAATTGGTGGTGACCAGGGCTGGACAAGGATAGAAATCTGATTGATTAGTGATGTCTGCTTTAGATGCAGGGGCTTAGGGAATAGTGGAAGGTGTGCCATCGATTTGCCTCCTCTGGATTAGATGATCACTACATCTTTTCCAGTCTCGGTCTTCTAGAGGTTTTAGAACAAAAAGAGCAAGAATGAAAAGCTTAGCAGCATCTCCAGGAGTCAGGCAACTGAGGGAGAAACCATCAAAGTGACAATTTTATTAATAATGATAATACATGAATCTATATGTGGAAGGATATAAATTTATATCAAGCCATTAACAGGGTGGGAGGGCAGAAGGGGCACATATTGTATGTGAGTATGAGTATGGATTTTATTTGTGAGTATGATTCATCTTAACAACCAAAAAACAGAGTAAAAATAAATTGAACTAGCTATTCAAAGATTGTTCAAGGACATTGATAACATTATACATAATAACCAGAAATTGGAAACAATCCAAATGTCCATCAACAGGAGAATAAACTTGGGTGGCGCCTGTGGCTCAAGGAGTAGGGTGCTGGCCCCATATACTGGAGGTGGCGGGGTTTTTTGCCCCAGCCAAAAAAAAAAAACCAGAATATATTCATACGATGGAATACTATGCAAAAATAAAAAGAACAAGTGGACTGGTACATGTAGTGATACAGATGTTATTACAATATATTCAGTAAAAGAAGCCAAAGCGAAAAGATAAATATAAAAGTTCCATTTTTTAGGAGTTCTGGAACAGGCAAAACTGATCTCTGGGAAGAGAAGTCAAAATAGTGTTTAATCTCGGGGTGGCGCCTGTGGCTCAGTGAGTAGGGCGCTGGCCCCATATACCGAGGGTGGTGGGTTCAAACCCAGCCCCAGCCAAACTGCAACAACAAAAAAATATAGCCGGTCATTGTGGCGGGCACCTGTAGTCTCAGCTACTCGGGAGGCTGAGGCAGGAGGATCACCTAAGCCCAAGAGCTGAAGGTTGCTGTGAGCTGTGACGCCATGGCACACTACTTAGGGCAATAAAGTGAGACCCTGTCTCTAAAAAAAAGAAAAAAAATAGTGTTTAATCTCTGGGGGGAGGAGAACAGATATCGACTTAGAAGCAAGAGGGAACTTTTTGAAGGAAGGAAAATTCTGTATCAGAGCTGTCCAAGGTTGCAGTGAGTTATGATGACTTCACTGCACTCTACCTGGGTGACAGTGCAAGACTCTGTCTCAATTTAAAATAAAAAAAAAAAAATGAGGGCGATGCCTGTGGCTCCAAGGAGTAGGGTGTGACCCCATATACCAGAGGTGGTGTGTTCAAACCCGACCCTGGCAAAAAAAAGAAAGATGCAAGTCACAGTTGTGAACCACATATGTAATTCTAAAGTTTCCAGGAGCTACATTAAAAAGACATGAAAGGAAACAGAGGTGAAATTTATTTTAATAATATATTCAAAACATTACATTCAACATGTAATCAATATAACATTATTAATGATATATTGTACATTCATTTTCCACATTCTGATAGCCAATGCATATTTGGCACTTCCAGCACTGGTCAGTTTGGATCAGCCACATCTCAAGTACTCACATGTGGTGAGTGATAGTTACTGTTATGGAAAATATAGTCTATTTCTTCATTTGTTCTGTGGTTTTATATATAAAAGTTTATCAGGCTATATACTTACAATGTGTGCATTTTACCTTATGAAAATTATACTGCATTGACTCGGCGCCTGTGGCTCAATTGGCTAAGGCGCCAGCCACGTACACCTAAGGTGGCAGGTTCAAATCCCCAGCCCGGGCCGGCCAAACAACAATGACGGCTGCAACCAAAAAATGGCCGGGCGTTGTGGCAGACGCCTGTGG